>CM034361.1:63303054-63482547 GCA_019925275.1 Mytilus edulis
ACTTCTTCAAAAACTACATAGGCAAACTTTAAACTGAAGCAGGACTGACAAACAAACCAATGGACAGATGGAAGACCAATGAATGCACAGACAAAAAAGCATAATGCCTCTAAATGAAGTGGGGCATAAAAAATTTGAAATTATTATGTGACCTTACCCTCCAATTGTAATAAATGTTCATCTGTAATGTCATCATTCTCATCAAACACAGGAAACTGAATCTCTGAACTCGGTTCTTCTTTTATCCTAGAGAAATAAACAGATAAAAGCATTAGATGTATTGTCATCTAAATACAATTAAACTCCACACAGAGATGTCAAAATGCCTATTTTTGATAAAACTTTGAATTGATTGCGGTCTCATAGAAGTTTATAGTTTATACTGCATTTCCTTTTATTTTTAAACGAAAGGAAATAAGATATGAATGTTAATAAGGCACCTATCCACTACAACTTTACCTTAACCAAAATTTTCCTGGAAGTAGCACAAGGCCTGAACATTAACTGGCAAACAATTATGGAAAACAACAACAAAAAAAATCACTGAACTGAAGGCTCCTTCCTTGGAAATGGCAAATAAATATTATAATGTGGCTGAGATAAACATTTTTTTAGCAAAAAACCTCCATGAAACCTTGTGTGTCAGAATAAAACAGACGTTTGTTTATGTAATATATAAGTGTTTCTCATTTCTCGTTTTGTTTATATAGATTAGACCGTTGGTTTTCCCGTTTGAATGGTTTTACACTAGTAATTTTGGGGCCCTTTATAGCTTGTTGTTCGGTGTGAGCCAAGGCTCCATGTTGAAGGCCGTACTTTAACCTATAATGGTTTACTTTTTAAATTGTTATTTGGATGGAGAGTTGTCTCATTGGCACTCACACCACATCTTCCTATATATAACACGTTCTCATCTAAAATTAGAAATTCTCATATGCCACTTAACTTATTTTTGTGTGAAAAGGCTACAACATTTGAAAATATTGATATATTTCGCGTAAAAAACTGACTGTATAGCATTAACAATATTTGTTTGTCATCTTTTGGCAAGATTTGTGATCTTTCTTTGTAAATGCGAACCAAAATTTCATTATTTTATCATAAACCTTTTTAATAGGATGCTAGAATGAACTATTTTAACACCAAGGAAATAGTTCAAGTAAATAAACCTTAAAAAAATACTCATTCTGCATTTTTGTTATACTTTTATGTCATTTTTGAAATATATACATAACATAGCATTTACCCATCTTTATTTCAGATGTTTCAATGAAAAGAATGCTAAATTCAGTCTTTTTTCTCTTACTTGCATTTGTCAGGTCTGTATGCCTGCATACCACCCTGGTGTATGCTAAAACCTCACTGTATGTGTATATTAGAATTTGTCAGGTCTGTATGCCAGCATACCAACCTGGTTAATGCTAAACTTTCACTCTATGCATATACAAGTAAATTTCAGGTCTGTATGCTAGCATACCGACCTGGTTAATGCTAAACTCTCACTCTATGCATAAACTAGCATTTTTCAGGTCTGTATGCTAGCATACCGACCTGGTTAATGCTTAACTGTCACTCTATTCACATCCTAGTATTTGTCAGGTCTGTATGCTAGCATACCGACCTGGTGTATGTTAAACTCTCACTCTATGCATATACTAGTATTTTTCAGGTCTGTATGCTAGCATCCCGACCTGGTGTATGTTAAACTCTCACTTTCTGCGTATATAAGTATTTGTCAGGTCTGTATTTCTGCATACAAATCTGGTGTATTTAGAACCTTTAATATATTTATTTTGGCATAGTTAAGGTCTGTATGCCTGTATACGAACCTAGGATATGTAAACCAATTTTTTTTAATTTATTTTGGCTTTTTTCTGCTAGGTACTTGTATGCCTGTATGGATTTTAAAATTTTATTCTGGATTCATGTTTGTATTGGCAAGTGTATGATTGTGAAATGAAAAGGTCGAATTACATGGATGTAAGGAATTACTTATGAATAGCCTTCAACTTCATTTGAATTTGAAAGAAAGCTCTTAATTCTTAACTGCAACACTCAGGGGTTTATTCCCTTATACCAACCCGCTTTTCAATAAACCCTTGTAAAACAATGGAATTCATGGGTTTGATTGTCGGCATACCAACATATAATCATATACCCATTGGAACATAAAAGTTTGCATATTTGTTTGACATTTTCAGTTCACGGTATTCTTGCATACAACACTGGTGTACGGTGAAAACTTATTTTTCTATACATACAAGCTTTAATTGCTTGTACACCCATCTATGTTTTATTGAATTGCAGTTTTACATACATTCTTGTATTGTCAAACCTTGCTAGTGTTCAGTAAGCTTGTGTTATTGTGTATGGTTTGCCCCCAGTCTTCAATGTCTGCATATTTGGTGGCACTTATTAGATATTTTAAAGCAAGCTGAATGGTTTGCATTCTAACCAGCCTTATATTGTATTCAAATTTTGAATTGCAAAACTATCATTTTTCATCATTCTCTAAGTTATAGACTTCAAGAGGGTCGAAAGATACCAGAGGAACAGTCAAATTCATAAATCGAAAAAAAACCTGACAACACCATGACATGAAATATACAAATTAAAGTACACAAAAAACAGCATAGAAAACAAACAAAGTCTGAGCAACACGAACCCTAACCAAACAGTGGGGATGATCTCTGGTGCTCTAGAAGGGTAAGCAGATACTGCTCCACATGTCCAACCGTGGCACCGTCTGGTTGCTCATGTTTTTACAAACTCGATAACTAGCTTTATACAGTAAGTCAAATTCATGAAAAGGGAAGGGGATTGTAGTTATGACGTGAGAAACATATCCGATATCATCTGTGAAACGGTTATTCCATAACGGTCAACCAACTATATACTATGGTAACAATTGTGTATACACTGGAGTTGTAAAAACAAATCCTTCAACCAGCAGGAAAGCCTAAGAATTGATGCCTTTTCTAGTGAAGCCATTCATACATTATTAGCAGGAACAGCAAAAAGACTGCTGTTGTTCATTGGTGTCATCGTTTTCTAGGAAGGCATTGGTTTAACCTATCCAGTCACTAAGAAGTGTAACAATTGAATTCATAAGCAACACATAAATAGTTACATGAAAGGTATAGCCAATGTTTGAATAATGCTGAAACGAGAAATGAAAACTACATATTATATACATATATATATGTTACAGTAAATAGGTGAAATTAGGAATTACATGTAATTACTAAAATTTAGGAATTACATGTAATTCCTGATGCACTTAGTAAATACAAGTAATTCCTAAAACTGCCCAGTAATTACCAGTAATTACTGATTTTAAAATGAATTTTTACACCTATTTACTAACTGTTAAAACAATGTTGTAATATGGTCAACTGATCAAAAGTTATGGTAATACCAAGGATTTGTATAGTCTTACTATACAAATCCTTGGTAATACTAATTAGAAAATCAGTGAGTAGTCAGCTATCAAAATTTTAAGGGTTTTTCAGAACCCAGTGTCTCGCCTACTTTTGCTGTGAGTCGCAGGCCCAACAAAAATAGGAAAAAAAATATTTATAATTTTCCTCTAGATACTATCTTTTGACTAGTTCTGTAGAATCTTCTATCAAAATTTGTTTAAAATTCAGGATGGTTTATGAAATCTAAACTTTAACTGCAGAGTGTATGTTATGTTAACTGGTAAGAAATATACGAAAATATATAGTTTTTTTTACAAACTTCAGTTTATTTCTAGATATTATCTTATGATCATAAACAAGCGTCTGTCCAATTTTGGTAGAAATCCAGGATATTTTTAAAAAATTAACCACAGTGTGAATGTAATGTTAACTGGCATAAAAACTAAGTCCCTTTATAAGTTATATACGGAAAAACTTGATTTTATTTTTGCAAAATTTACTTCTTGAAATTTTTCTTTTGATCATAAACAACTGAAGCTTCTGTTCAAGTTTGGTAGAAATCCAGGATAATTTGAAAAACTTATCAATTTAAAAAATATAACAACAGAGCGAATATTTGTGGACGCCGCTGGCGACGGAATTATTAGGTTGGTTCGCTATGTCTCGCTTTTGCGACAAAAAACGCAGGCTCGACGAAAAGGAAAAGAATGTCAACATTGAAAGTAAAACAAAAGGGATGGACAATTTAGTTGTCTTTTTCAATCCACAAAAAGATCATTCTTATACAGGAAGAAACGATGATAAAATTTTGTTGGAGGTCTTGAAGAACACATAAAAACACGGAAATATGAAAATGTGACTTTTAACGCCATCACGTCAGCTTCATCGCAAATGTCTGACAACAGAAGTCGTAGTTAAACCTATTTTGTAAAAGGAATTTAACTCATGTTATTGGCCAAGTTGATATGCAGAGTATGCCTGATGGAGATTTTAATATAACAAAATTATGAGATTTTAAGAATTATCAAGATCATTTAACCAAGTTTGCCATAATCTAATGTCTATCTTAAAAAATAGCTGGCTAAGTTGCTTATAAATTTCTCAATTTTTTTTTTCTCAATTTTGGATTTATATCATTGTCTTGCATGCTCAAAATGATTTTTAGGGAGTTTCAAAACTTATAAAACAACCATTTTCCAGTTTCAATTCACAAACACTGAAGTGTATGCACTTTTAATGTGCCTTATAATCCTTGATCCTTAAGTAAGCCCTAAAAATTCCTACCCCTTACTTTCTTATTTGATATCTTGAATTATGTCTTTAATTTTTAAACAAAAATATCAAGTTTGTAAATAGCTGTAAAAATGACAAAAAAAATCAGTAAATACCTGTAATCACTGAAACAACTAGTAAATACATGTAATTACTAAATTGACTAGTGATTACAGGTATTTACTGAAATGTTTAGTAATTACGTGTAATTCCTAATTTCACCTATTTACTGTAACATATATATATGCGAGTAAATATTTTACACTTCACTTTAACATGTTTTATAGAGTTGGAACTAAGTAACGTTTTTATTGGAATTTATAACTGTGAACCTGGGCTGTGAACCTTTTAAATATATATCATATATACATGTACTTTTATATGATTAAACATGTGAACATTAAACAGACTTCGTTACTAGTATATAGACGGTAGTGAGCCTATATATATATATGTTGAAATATTTAATAGCTATTTCCTTATGTAAACGGGCAAGAAGGATTAGATCCCAGATACATATATCCAAAATAATGAGTCCAAAATACACAGAACAAAGACCTATTTAGCGTTACATTTATATCACAATTACTGATTTTAAAGTTTATATGAACTAAAGGTTCTTTATAGTTGGCTTTGGTTTTTTTTTGAAAAAAAAAAGTGTTTCCAGTTTCTGGTGAAAAAAATAATTTGTTTTGGACCCTGAGAAAAAAAATTTGTTTGTTTCACCCTCAGCTGCCACTATATGTAATGCTAAAATTGAAAGAAAAAACGATGTTTTTGGTTTGTCGCTAAAAAAAAGGATTGTTCTTCGCTGAAGGCGAAAACAAAATTTAATTAACCATAGACCCCCCCCCCCCCCCCCCTAAATTACCCTGTTACAGTATTGATTTAAACAGTCTAGTGCCGTAGTGGCGGATTAAGATATTTTCATAAAGGGGGAGGGGTTCCAGCCAAGGTTCAGTGATTTCTATATAATCAACCGAATGTTTCCCACAAAAGGGGGGCAGGTACCTTTTGTATCCGCCTATGGGACCCAAAATGAAAAATAAGAAATAATAATGTATAGCAAAACAATTTACGAAAATGAAAAACCGGAAAAATATAAACCAATGACAACTTCAACAGTCAGGCTCCCGACTTGGAACAGGCATAAACAGACTATATAGTGTGGCCGGTTTTTACATGTGAGCGCTCAGCTTCCCCTTTTTGTTTTACCTGGGACAGTTGTTTCCCTAAAAGTTGTAAGAATAAGACATGAATATCCAGAAGTTTCATAAGGGGGATGAGATAGGGAGGGCACTGCATGACTTCTTTAGAGATGGACGCTTCAGTACAGATCCTTCAAAAAATCAACGCAAGTTTTCCCACAAAGCGCTGGCATAGCACCCCCTTTAAATAGATTCTACCTCTTGCTTCATGTGTACGTACATGTGTATATGTCCAAGCTGACCTCCAAAAAAGAGGGTGTTAAATGAAATCGTGAAAAATGTACAAAAACAGCTAGGTTTACTTACCATAAATATATCCGACATTCTGTTTTGCTTCTGGTTTATTCAAATCAAGATAATGGAGCATATTTTTGTCCATTTTCTTCTCCGTGAGGAGAACTCCTTCATTCATCATTGAAATTGTTTACATTTTTAAATGACGTCATCTAGATCGGAGTGCGTGACTACGCAGATAAATAGTCCTTTTTTTCTTTGACTTTTAAATAATCACCAATACCAAGTATAAACAAAACAGGTTGTTTTGTAATCAATTGCTATTATTTTAATTAAGTGTACTGGTAAAGTAACTTGTGTAAGTCAACGCTATCCATCTATATCCCTCCGCCTTACGTCAGAAGGTCCCTGACGTCATATAAATTTTTGTCAACAACTTCGAACTTGGAACCTCGCATCATTTTCCGTAATTTTAATTTGCAAACAAAACAGATACCTCTAGGTCAATAAAGCGATCATAGTCATGGAACTTGAGAATTGATTTTCATTTGTCGATTTACAACAGTGAAAGTACGATTCAATTACCGGTTTGCCTTGCAAATTAACGCCTTTCTGTTTACCAACGGGAGAAAATAAAGAGGTCAGTTTTAGGCTTTTAGTTTAAAAAAAAACCTCGAAATCGGCAATAAAGTAAAACCACAACTATACTGACGTAAAGGATTTTTTTTATAAACACCCGGGTTCGTATGCTATCATACAGACCTGTGAAATACAACATCTGATTCAATATTTGCTGTTCTGCATACACCAGGTGCGTATGCTAGCATACATACCTGAGAAATACAATGTATTCATTAAATGTAGACATTAGCATACACCAGGTACGTATGCTAGCATACAGGCCTGAGAAATGCAAGTTAATTTATTACAATTCAGTTCAGCATATACCAGGTGTTAAAATGCCAGATTCACGATTTCCAAGTGCTTGATAAAATAAAAATGTGTTTTTCCTTTATTTTTCTCTTTTTTGTATAAGATTGTCTTATGAGCAATAATTCGACCTATTTGAGTACGAATTATGACAAATTACCGTTAATGAGAATTTCTAATTTTAGATGAGAACGTGTTATATATATCAGTAACCTAGTACTCAGTAGTTGTTGTTTGTTGATGTGGTTCGGAAGTATTTCTCATTTTTATATAGATTAGACCGATGTTTTTCTTGTTTGAATGGTTTCACACTAGTCATGTTGGGGTCCTTTATTAAAGTTTGTTGTTCAGCTCATTATTGTAGGGGATACTACAATAATGGTTTACTTTTACAAAATAAGACTCTGATGGAGAGTTGTCTCATTGGCACTCATACCACATCTCCTTATATCTATGTACATATTATTTGAATATCTCATATCAGAGATAATATTATTTCATTAAAATGTATGTGGGAGGAAAGGAAGCGAAGTATTATTATTGAATGTAGGTCATGAGTCTTTTTCAGTATGCATCTATTACCATTATGCAAATTATCTAAAAAAAATGTTTCTTTGTTGTAGGGATATTTTGAAAGTCCCTTGCTTCCCTTCCACATAAATTCTAACAGAATAGCCCTCAAGAATATTATCTCTGATAAATAAATAAAAATCATGTATATAAATTATTTACCTTATAACAGGTACTGTATCAGGAGTTTTCTGTGTCACAGGTTGCATTAGTTTCTCGTACTCTTGCATTAATTGTTGACATGTATGTTCCATATTTTTGCTGTAGTTTATAATCCTTGATTGATAATAGTCATTTAAGTTTGTAACACTGCCTAATTTCATTTCATGAAAAACTTGTTCTATAAGATCCTGAAAATACAATATAAAAATTTGGTGAAGTGGTATTATTTCAAATGATGTGGAAGTGTAAAGAAGTCAGTAGCAATAGGTTAATGTACTGAAGAACAATAATATTGTAAGTTCAGAAGTTATTCTGAGGATTTTATTAATGGAAATAATGCAACTCCCGGGGTATCGCAATAATAAGAACTTGCATTCTCATATCTTGTACATATATCCATGTTGCTTTTCCCTAAAATTGTTATAATAAAATTTGCGTTATTGTTCATTCTTCAAAAATCACAATAATAAATGCATGTTATAATTTCTACTTTTACAGTAAAATCCTGCTGTATGCTTTGCTATAATTTATAAAATTGGTATGTCTTTTTCTTTTATGGAATGATAGTTTTCCTAGTACTGTTCAACTGTTTTGGTTAGTTTATAAGTTATTAATGTACATGTACTTCTAAAAAATAGCCTGCTGTAATATTATGATTTGCCAATTGTACCGGATTAAATAAATTCCTTTAAAACCACTGTTTATATTATGTGTGTATTTGTTTTTCAGGGATGATCTATGTAATTATTTTACTTCATTCTTTCTAAAATTTGACACTGTTTAGAGATTCTTTACAACTTACAGGAAAACCAGCATGTCCATGTAATAATTTACTGTCGACTGCTGATCTGAGATGAGTGGTGAACTGGAGGTAAAACTCATGTAAAACACAAGATAATGTATCTAATACTGATTCATTACAATCTGAAACAAAAAATTAAACTGAACTAAAATTTTACAGAATTTATCTTACTTCATTTCAGCACAATGGAACTATTACTTTTTTCTAAAACTTTAGAACTTCTTGAGTATGTACTTTACTTCTTCTACCTGACTATAGTAAATGACATGATATTTCATTAGCTCAATCAGTAGAAAATAAAAAGGTAGCAAAAAGGTGCTTATAAAAAAAACTTAAAAATCAATAATTGATCTTACTATCAAATCCTAAATGAGCAAATATGGCTGCTACAGATCTTTGAACAAGACGTCTGCAAGTTATATCATCTAACACAGGGGGAGGCTCTCCTTTTCCTTTTACAAAATCACTAAAAAGTAAGATTTATTTTTCATTCATGAAAATTATTCCATGATAATGTCCTTGATTAATACTAATTTATTCGATTGCAGTACGGTATATATTATTCTGCTCATTTTCTCAAAATAGTATTATATTACATGTAACATTTTATATTGCAGTATCATTCCAAACAGATCTGCATAATCATTTTTACTCTGTCTCTGGTGTATAGTTGTATCATTGGCAGTTCTACCACATCTCCTTATTCTTATATTCTGATAAGTTATCTGGATCATGTGTTATTGTTTTTGTTATCAGAGGGAGTCAGGAGTTGGTGCTTAGTGTAGTTTGTAGTACTGTCCAATATGTTTGGTATCTTGATAAAATTTTATGCATTTTTCTGACAAAATATATTTATTTTCTAGTTATTCTATATTATTACAAAATTTCATACCTATACCATCAACATGATCAAGAGAAATTTTGTTCCTAACAAATTATCCTATTTTTCTTCAAATGTTTGTATTAATTTTTAAAACAAGCAAACAAAGCTATTTATGTAGCATCTTATTATTCATTCACTATGGGGAAATTATCTCTTCTTTTAATGAATTTTCAACAGCAAACATCCTGTAACTGACTTATTTATGTAACATGAGAAAAATTGCAGTATGTCTTTTCTTGGATAATTGATTTCATGGTTTTATAAAAGTCTGCATACAAGCTTTTTGAAGAGGGTGGTAAAGGGGGTGCTTGCACGAAAAAAAAAACTTTTACCAGCCTCTTTGAAGGCTATAGAATATTTGTACTTGGAAGGACATTCAAATTCTTGGTTCACCTATTCCTACAAAAAATCATTGATTATTGAATTTGGTATACCACAAATAAAATTGATTCCACAGTACATTGCCAGTATTATTTGTTTTTTCATACCTTTCATAATCTTTAGGAACAAATGGTAAATGTCCAAATTTATTATGTTTTAATGTAGGACCAGAATATTCTGGTATAGGGGGTGCTGTAGGGTACTGGATATCTGTATCTCCATTTCTCTAAAATACATTTGTAAATGATTATTGGCAAAAAATAAAATGCATCATTAATTTATCATTACCTAACTGTTTATTTTTGGAAATAAAAAAATAAATCAAACCAAAATCACCTCGTAAAAAGAATAAGATTTTAATAGGTGACAAGCCGTCATCATCTTGCCAGGTAATTTCATAACATGCTTAAGATATAAAATATTTTAGTTTTAGCTAACTCAAGTCATTCTTACATATAGGTTGAGGTGACTCAGCTTTTGAACAACACTTTTCACTATCTTATATGTAAATATTAACAAAATTCCATTTATCTATGATTTAATATACATTTTGTACATGAAGTTAATTGGGTCTGGACCTAAATCAGAATAATTAATGTATAAAATGAAGGAAAGTATGCCTTAAAGTTTGCATAGACTTTAACTATCATCCAAATTGTACATACTGACACAATATCTTTTTTGTGGCCTTTTACTTGTTTATATCCAACCAAACATTAGAAATAGCTTCATTTATGAACTAAAAGTAATCTCTTTTATTGACAAGGGATGATTCAAATTCTACATATTATTAAAAAGGTAAAATTTCTGTCAAGAAATCGAAAGAGATAATTAACATGATTAACAGCAATTTAAAGTCATATTCACTATGTAGAGTATTAACATATCCTTACATTTTCCTGGTTTGCTGTTTGTAAATTACTGATCAAAAGTCGTACTTTCTTTGCATGCTGAACCAATCTGATAGTATGAGCTGTTAGAGGATCCAGTTCAAATCTTTCTGCAGGTAGTGGACTGAAATGCAATGTGTGCAAAATTAATTTTGAAACAAAAATATCTGACAGGTGAGTCAACATGGTCAATGATTATGACAATTTTTTTTTTAAATTAAATGTGCATGTACTTGAGATGTGTTTATTTCAAAGACTGATGGAATAATATTTAAATTAGGATGTGACAGTTATTGCTTAACTTCTTTTTTTTTGTGGTGAAAAACATCAATAAGCAAAGAGTGTATTGTTTAATTTACCCATTACTATATGTATTACTATGTCCTTACTTTACTTAGCATAAATAGGAGTGACAGTACATTTTTAAGCATAAGACTGTTTCATCAATTATGCTTATTATATTCAATACATTAGGCTCCGTGTTGAAGGGCGTATATTGACCTATAATAGTTTACTTTTATAAATTGTTATTTGGATGGAGAGTTGTCTCATTGGCACTCACACCACATCTTCCCATATCTATATGTAGCAATTGTGACTATCACATTTGACATTGTCCCACAGTCATTTATCATAGATAAAATATTAAGAAGTAAAACAAAACAAAAAACTAAACTCTGAGGAAAATTCAAAACAAAAAGTCCCTAATGAAATGGCATAAACAAAAGCTGAAACACATCAAACGAATGGACAACAACTATCATATCCCTGACTTCCTACAAGCATCTTATTATGTTCAAAATGGTAGATTAAACCTGGTTTTATAATTTTAAGTGTTTTACCAGTCAGGGGACTTACTGAAATAAGTGATTTTTAAATCACTTATTTGAGTAGCAAATTCGATGTTTTGTCACAAATTGGGATTTTGTAGTTTTTTCAAAATTTTAAAGAAATAGGTTTAAATAATATCTTTTAATTAGTAAAATTAAAAAAATATGAACTTTTTGCTTCTTTTAAGTAGCAAGGTTTATGCATTTGATGCTATCATTTAGCTGAAAATTCTATTTAAGTTGAAAAAATGCTATAATAATGGCTTTACATAATGAACTGATACTTTCTTAAAAGATTTTTCACAGCAGTGGGAGTATTTTTCCTGTGAAGTTCAAGGTTTCATCTTTCAGATTATGTAATAAAATTCTACTGTTTGTGATAAAAATTTCACTGTTCGGGGGTGTTGAAATTAGTGGGGGTTATTAACAGAATGATACTTAAAGAAGTGATTTTTGGGAAGGAAATTGAGGTCTGATACTTAAACAAGTGATTTTTATGTCATTATCCTAGATTCAGTACAAGGTCATCACCTGAATTGACCTGGTCATCCTAGACAACACAGATGTTAGTTCTGATAAGTTTAGAAACATAATTAGTCCCTGGATCATTAATATTCTATATTTAAAGCTACAATGAAATTAAATCACTTCTTCTAGTGATTAATTTGTACTACTTAAATAGGTGATTATTAAAGAAAGACAACTCTAACTTCCAACCTTTATGGAAATAATGTTACTCGAATCAGTGATTTAGAAAATCACATGTTTAAGTAAGTCCCCTGACTGTTTACAAATTTACTCATTAGTAGGAGGACAATGTCTAGAAGATGGCTGGTGTAGTCTTGGTCCCTCTACTTCTATAGGTCGTAGTTTTGTCAGTTGTTCACGTTCTACTGCAGCTATTCCAGCATCTACATCAGGAACAGATGGTAATTCTCCCCATTTTCTTTTTTTGTCCATCTTCCTTCTAAGAAAAGATAATGTTTAAATTATTATTATATTATTACTTTCTTTGAGCTGGTTAGGTTTTAGACTTTGTCATAGTTTTTTTTATAAATCTTTGCAATTTAATTTATTTATTAATGAAATTGTTTTTTAATGGTATTGGCAAGACATTGCACAATGTTGCAAGAAAGGAAAATGAAATCGTCAAAAAAGTAAATGATATTTTTTTATATGCCAGATTGCCATTAATATGTTAATAATAACTAGCTTCATAATTTCAAATAAGAGGCCAAGAATGTCAACAACAACAAAATAGAAATTATAATAACTATTAATAATGAAGAACACACTTATAAATCTTATTGCACAAATAGATAGGACCTTTATCAGGACTCCAGGATTGGGTGTTTTAAGCTCGGGAATAGAAAAAAAATATCTGGGTTATAAACCCTTTACAGGATCCGGGAATTAATTTTATGAATTTCAGGATGTCAGGATCTTAATTTATTTAAATTTGGGACTTCTGGATTTTGTGTTTTTCAGCTATTATTTGGGGATCAGCACCCCTCCTACCACATGTACCACCAAGGTAACTGCTTATGCAAATTTGCTTATTGTTTCATAGTCCAAATAATTTTATTATACTTCATGTTAAAATGCCATATTTTGATTGGATTACACAAGGTTGTTAATTTACTTTCTTATACTTCACGTTAAAATGCCATATTTTGATAGGCTAAAACAAGGGTGTTAATTTACGATATAACATGGCTGAGTGGGTGACAATTTTTTTGAATGTTACCCTCTCGTCTAGACCAATCAAAAATTGGTAATGTAAAAGAAAATGAACTGAATTTGCATCAACACGATCAAGTAATTAAATATATTGCTTAAGTTTTGGATCGATTTTATTATTTGGCTGTCAAAATAAAAATAATAAAACATCTTGCTCAACTTTTTTTTTTTTTCTAATACCCGTAACGTTGGTAAGTACACGAAGCCATAGAAAATACTTAAAAGAAAATTAACCAGCACAAGACATGTGTTATTTATACACTATCGCATGGCTGAGCGGGTAACAATTTTTTTGAATGTCAGCCTCTCGTCTGGACCAATCAAAATCACTAATTTAAAGGACAATGAACTGAATTTACATCAAGTAATTAAATACAATGATTAAGTTCTGTGTTTTTGCTCAGATTTTAGTATTTGACTGGCAAAATAAAAAATCTTGCCTCATTTTGGTTGTTTTTCTATTACCCATAACATTGCTATGAATGCAGCGTCATAGAAAAAAATTTTAAAATAAAATTAATCTGTCAAAGACAATAATGATAGGACATTCAGTATAATAAATTAAATAACACATAACTGAGAGAGTGATAGAGCAGATTGTTACCCCTCGGAAATGCTTTATCAACCTTGGCTTTGCCGTGGTTGACAATGTTTTCTCAGGGTAACAATCTGCTCTATCACTCTCACAGCTATTTGTTATTTATATAATGACATCTTGAAAGGCTATTATATTTTTTTCTTTGACGCCTTACATCGAAAGTGGCAAAATAATCAGTTTGTTGATGGTGTTTTCAAAATGGTAGAAGAAGAAGTAGAAGACGTCAAAGAAAAAAATATAATAGCCTTTCAAGATGTCATAGTTATTTGGACTCTTCTTCTTCTTCTTCCAGTTAAGCGGACACAATCAACTGTCTGATTGTTCTGCCACTGTGTGTTGCGCATGAAAGTCCAAAGAAAATTTAATTATATTTACATTTTGTGAAAGTTAAAATCCTATATACAGGACTAATTGTTTCAAACAAAGTTATTGTAATTAAAACTCGATTCTTGACTTATGATCACTTACGGTGCAGTCCGGTGTATCTGCGCACCTAAGACTTATGACTTCACTTCATTCAACTGATAAAACCAATAATTGGATAATTTTGTGTGAACACATTCATAACATACTTTTATTTCATAAAATCTTCTGTTTGTATGGTTTCATCCTTTACATTTTGTGTAATGTGTGTCCAAAATTAGGAAAACCCCTGTTCTGAGAGTTCCTGATGATTTCGTGCATGCCTTCCAAAAATAGCTTATTTGAAATAAAGGAAAGATTTTATACTACGAAATATAGCTGAGTTTGTACCATACACACTTGCAAGGATGCAGAGCAAAAAATATTTCAATCTGATATTAATTTGCCTTTTAAATAAAACAAAAATAATCTGGTGATGTAATTTTTTTAATGGAAATTGGCCAAACATGGTAAATCACGGGATTGCAGTTATTAATTAATTCTTGAACTTATCAATTTTATTCTTTTTTATCCCTTCGGAAGGCTAAAACAATAACAAGAACGATTTTGTATGTGTTACTGTGTTGATATGACGAAATCAGCTAATGCGCGATATCACGGGCCGCGCGGACACCGGGGACTCCACTGTATGTCAGATGATAATGACACTGTTTTACAAGTGAAATAATATTGTTTCATTTTTTACATATTTTTTTCAGTGTTTGTCTTATTTTTTTTACCTTCTGATCCGATCGACTGACGAACCTCCGCGTGCCTGTGTTTAAAATATACTGTGTGACAACATCTTTAAGTTATGGTTATGCAAATTTTAAATAGTATTTATTCATTCCGATGATATCAGCAATCAGTTTAGATGTTTTACACTTTAAAACAATTATTTAAATATTAAAAACTTACAAATAAAAATAGCGGAAATGTATTGTGTGTTATAAAGGAAAAAACTAAACCGGAATAGACAGTGGTACAATCCGGGTTTCGTCTTTGATGAATTATCTATCTTTAAAACACTGTTGATTGCATTCTTCCAGTTTAATCGAGACTAGCCATAATTTAACTAACATTTGTTTCTATGGGATCAAGATCACATTATATATTTTAAGTAGAAAAGGAGATAGGATAAGTTAATATTTAGAAAATGTTCAACTCGACCCCTTCAAGGATTTTGTATAGCAAGCTTCAAATAATACTGCCTTTTAGTTTCACTTAGTATGTGAAGCGTACCACTTCAAGTGTCTTGTAAAAGAAACAGAATATATTAGCATTCATGTAATCCCACCTGCCAAAACATATCATTGGACAAGAATGAGATTTTGGCGAATCATGATGAGTCTGTCGCAGCTTCAATGAATATAACTGTTACATTGAACATCAAATCTGAAGACTTACCTTGTTTGTATTGGTATTCCTTAGCTTCACAAAATCCTGTACAAACAACGGTACATGAATTGTCGTCTATAATCTACATTTTATACAAAGGAATAGTCCATTGGATTGACAAATCTATCTCCCGGCAGTGAAAGAGGGTTTTCGGAAATACTGTGAAACTGTTTACTCCCGGGCATAGTGGTATTAATCAAATGTGGTTCCTAAAAAAAATGTACTGGACTAATTGATAATTTTAAATCTCGATCTTTTCTGAAATAAATTCTATCAAAACTTTTGATTTTTTAACCCTGCATACAACCACTCGATCCCCATGTGAAATTGAAAAATCGTCTAGCAGAAATAATCCGCAATGATTTTCCCCATGAATATAAAAATAATAGCATACGATATACACTAATTGCTTTAGGTTACCAAACGGCATACTTTGTTACTAACGAACAAAAAGGTAAAACATGATACACTGTGGAACAAGTGATCAGTATGATATGCTAGAGATTTTTAATTGACAACATATTTAATTGTTGAATTTAAAGGTAGACTCAAGTTTTAACAAAATGTCGACATTCCTATGGGTACGAACTTTGCGCCTCTTATTTTCATATGAGTCGGTGTTCCTTTAGATGTTTATCAAAAACAAGAAGATCAAAGAAGACATATAATTTAATTTCGGTATTCTGATATTTTGAATACGTTCTTTTCATTACAATTAAAACTTTTCTAATTCGGTTCCATTATTATAAATCAAATCAAATCAAATATTTTATTGTCATATAAACTTTACAGTTTGTGACCAACATATATTAATACAATAAACACAATAAACATATATACATACATATTAAACATACAAAATATCAACAGCATTAAAATGTATAACAACAAACAAGTTGTTAAGAGTCCCTGCCCTCAGTTCTAATGACTTTTTCAAGAAGGATCCTAACTTATTTGTTTGTAAAGGCGATGATGGATTTAGTAAATAATGAATTTTTTCTTCTTCATTTAAATTATTAAAGTTATTATTTTCTGTACATATGTGATGAAAAAATTCATTTCTTAGAGTTTTATTATATCCTCCAGAAATAAAATTCAAGAGACAACATACTTTGTTTGACTTCCTGCGAATTTGACATAAGCGACCTTCTCAGAACCAGAATATAATGACAAACGAGACGATTTTGAATTTGAAATTATCCAATTCCACCACCTTAGTAGCAATATAACTTCACCTGCATATTGGATATACATTTCCCAACTCATCCAATATTCAAGAGTTTGAAGCTGCTACTCAGACTTTATAAACGTTACCAGTGTCTGAGCAGAAAGTGGATGAACCGGGGTTTTGTCAAAGAATGTCTCGTCCTTTTTTTCTAAAAAAAAAAGTTCATCGGTAGATACCAAGACCGTTTTGGTAAATATTCTGTATCAACTTCATTATTATTCAAGCTGGTCATGGAGTATAGATCCTTGGTAATGATGTTGACTATCATATTTTCACTTCTTGTTATGGTGTTCTTTTTATTCGTGTATGTATATTTCTAAACTTTACTGGCTCGGTATTTATAATCCCGCCATTGTGTTATTGTGCTGTAGACTTTTTTGTATTCTTGTCTTTCATTTTTTGCGTATGTGTATACGTACTTTGTCTATAGAGAGTCTATATATGTATTGTAAAGAAGATTAATGGTGTTAATAATAATAATAAATAAATAAATAAATAAGCTTTATTTAGAGTCGGCATGGTATATAAAACATAGACAAACATAAGCTCTAATGAACTTTTAACCGACATATGAGACATTATATAACAGTACAACATTTATAACAACACAATACATAATATAGTACACATGCAATAAATATCACAGCACAAAAATGAAGCACTAAAAGCAGAATATAAGCATAAGCTAGGTGTTAAGGCTAAAAGCATATAAGTGTAAACTAGGCATAAAAGCTGGAAAAAATGGGATATGATCTAGATGGTAAATAGATTTGCATAATATATTAACTAAAAGTCTGCACAAACTGTGCACTTACAGTCATTTCCATTCCATGACTTTAAAATATTTTTGAACTGACTAAAATTAGCAATTTTTCTAAAATCATCAGGTAGATCATTCCATAAAACAGCAGCTGTGTATTTAAAAGAGTTCTTACCATAGGTTGTTGTTCGGACCCTAGGTATATCTACAATATTAGAATATCTAAAATTATATTTACAGTCTTTCAATACAACTAAATCATGTAAGCATGGTGGTGACAATTTATATAAAATTTTAAAACACTCAATAGCCATGTTCCGCATACGTCTTATTTTCAGTGATGGAACCTTTGCTCGTAAAAGTAGTTCATCATATGAACTAACATAGTCTTCATATATAAATCGTAAAGCCCTTTCCTGAATTTTTTCCAATTTGGTGGTGTTATTTTTGTTGCAAAAATGCCATGCCAAAGGACAAAAATTAAAATTAGATAAAATAAATGTGTGGAAAATTGTCAGTTTATTCAATTTAGTAAGGTAGCAGCCAATGCGCTTCAAAACATTCAGTTGTTGGGATGCTTTACGACAAATATATTTAATGTGGTGATTAAAATTAAGTTGATAGTCAATATCAATACCCAAAAGTTTGACAATCTCATCACAGGATATTTTTGCTGACTGTATATTAAATACAGGTTTTTTTGCAAATGTTTTATTTCCAACTGCAATGGCTTGGAATTTGTCAGGATTTGCCTGCATACAATTAAATCTGAACCAGTCAATTAAAACAGCACTTTCTCTTTCGAGTGTACATAATAAATTATCAAAATCATTGTCAGCATAAGACAGAGTATTGTCATCTGCATAGTTATACAAGGTACCATGTTCAATAAAATAAAATATGTCGTTAATAAAAATATTAAATAATAGGGGCCCCAGGATTGAGCCTTGGGGTACCCCTTTCTGGATGTCAGCCCAACTGCTGAGTACTCCCTGAAGTTTGATTTGTTGCCTACGATCTGTAAGATAATTTTGAAGTAATTTCACTGATTTAGAAGAAAGACCGTAGGCAGATAATTTACTTAAAAGAATATCATGAGGTAAACAGTCAAAAGCTTTCGAAAGATCCATAAGAATAGCTGCCACATACATATTATTATCCAAAGCTGTTTTCCAATCTTCAAGGAGTCTCAGCAAAGTTGTCTGACATCCATGACCTTTTCTGAATGCACATAAAAAAGCATGAAATATATTCTCAAAAAATTCAGTTAACTGGTCAGACATAACCATTTCATAGACTTTTGAAATTGTTGGTAAAATGCTCACAGGTCTATAGTTCTTTTTATCAAGTGGATCATTCTTTTTATGTAATGGTACAACCTGAGCTTCTTTGAGTCTGTTGGGAAACTCACTGGATTCTATGGTGTTATTTATTAATGTTGTTATGTGTTTGTTGAGTACTGGTGCACCAGCTCGTAGTAGTTTAGATGATATTTGATCTACGCCAGTAGCTTTTTTTATATTGATCTTTTTCACAAGTTTGTTTACTGTGTCAAATGTATAGGTTTAAAATCAAAAGGTTTATCATGTTGTATGTGAGATTTAATTTTTAAAATACTAGGATGTGTTTTTTCTTCAAAAATAGTACCTTTGCCTATGTCATTGGCAACATTTACAAAAAAAGTATTAAAGTTGTCACAGACATCTTTAGTATCGTTTAAAATAGACATGATAAATGTTAATGTTGTTGCTGTTCTCGTATTGTAGCATGTTCTGCTTATTGTACTTTTCCTCAGACTCTCAACAGACGAACCACATGATGTTGAGTCTTTACATGTTGGGGGAAACTAGCCGTGGACAATGCCTATGATGGTTTAAGGCATTGCTGTCGCTGTAGAGACAGGCCGGAATCGACAACCGGAAAATCTAGAATACAATAAGTGTTCGAATTTTTTAATGAAGAATAAAGTTAAGACATTACAATATAAGTTATTATTTGAAACATTGTTTTTTTCCAAAGTATTTGTAAATTGAAACATTAATAAAAATGAAAATTACATTTTTAATTGTTCTTAATATAATAAAACAGTTATAATGAATACAGTACTTATGATCTAAAAACTTTCTTTAATGAAAATAATAAATTTAACTAGTAGAAATGATCTTAAGAATAAATAGTTTATTTCAAATTATTCCAAACTTACCTAGAATACAATAAGTGTTCGAATTTGAACAGAAATTGTAAACCTAGGCTTTTATAGACTTTATTGTAATTACTGATTATCAAATTATCTTTGATGTCGTGACCACTACTGATAGAATTTCGAAGTATTGCCAAAATAACCAGATGTTTACGATAATTGTTTAATTATTATTAATCTTATGTGTGTACAATACTTGATTATCAAGAAACAAGAAACTAATTAACCTGATGTCTCATCTGCTATTTGTCCCAGAATACATTATTAGATTTCCACTATGATAGAAATTGTTATAAATTTGTTTATCTTTAACTTGTACTGACTAATAAATTATATAACAGTCTTTATGGAATTGAGAAACTCAATTTCCATTCTTAATAGCAGAATATTGATACCAATAATCTATAATAATATCAGGAATAGTTAGATGGATAGTTTACAACATAGTTTGTCCAAAAGTCATTTCAAAACTTCTTATATAATTTAGAGCATCAATAAACTATACCATATATTTATAAATTAAACAAAAACAATATAAAGCACAATTTTACGTCACAATAGACGCTTTTCCTTCCGAAAAAACCTGTCCTCAGGTTTAGGACATAAAAAAAAATATGTTTCTTAATTAGTTTGTAAAATGGACTTAACTTCACATTATTACCTTATATAAAATAATAAGTATCCATGTATGAACCTCAAACTAATATAGTGAACGAGCAAAAATAGATTGCAATGCTTTTTTTTGAAGAAGAAAAAAAAATATACATTATGAAAGAAGAATGTTTTTGTGTATAGTGAAAAAGAGAAAGAAAATAAATTGCATCTACTAATCTTAATTTTATATTTTACTATTTTTTTATTTATTACTTTTTTTTTTTTTTTTATATTTTCTTTTGAGATTGATCCCATGATTTGTTATTGACCATGCTTTAGAATTGGTGTTATTTATTACATTACGTTAACGATGTTACTTGCTTTTTATTTGTATGATGGTTTCTTCGAATTTGAGTTTGTCAAAGATATTTTGCCTATTACATATTTACAGTTAAGTTAATAAAACATTGATACTAATTGAAGTGTTAAAAAAAATATGTAGTTGTTTGATGAAATGTTGTAAAACATTATGAATTACGATGAAATCATTGAAGTAAAAACCTTGAACAGAAAATATCACCCTTTTACAATTTCTAAGTAAACATTTAAATCCTTTTGTGGCGTTCCTTCTTCTGAGGTACCCACTGCTTACGAACTCTTTTTTCCAACCCTACTGACGGGAAACCAAGGCGTCCCTGCTTTAGGTAGCCAATTATTTTTTGTACATTTATGTGCGCTTTTATCTATTTATTTGTTTATCTTTTGTTTTACATCTATGATTATTATATATATATTCTATATTTCCTTTATATGATGGCAACAAGACGTACTCTATTCTTGTTCCAAATATTCCACTTGCTGGCTTTGGGAAATGTAATGTATCATTATATACATTTTAGCCCTAAGAATGAAGTGAAATTTTACTTAGAAATGATTATAGGCAAATTAATAATTGACAACCGTTTGAACAACAAACGAACGCGTGCTTGAATTATTATCATTCTGCAAAGTTATTCAATGTTAAAATGGTTTTTATGATTAAACTTTATACAACACTTCATCAAAAATAATTTAGATTTCTTTTTTTTTTTTTTTTTTTTTTTAATTTTAGTGTAAATTGTTGCTTTCAAATTTAAAGATATGAAACAATATACGATTGATACGGTGCTTTTTGTCCGCAATTCGCTTTTTGTCCGCTTTTGCTTTTTGTCCGATAATTTTGCTTTTTGTCCGAAACTTTTGCTTTTTGTCCGTTGCTTTTTGTCCGTTTTGCCTTTTGTCCGATTATTTTGCTTTTTGTCCGAAACTTTTGCTTTTTGTCCGTTGCTTTTTGTCCGTTTTGCCTTTTGTCCGATTATTTTGCTTTTTGTCCGAAACTTTTGCTTTTTGTCCATTGCTTTTTGTCCGTTTTGCTTTTTGTCCGATAATATTGCTTTATGTCCGATATAAAATGTGTATATTTTTGGCAGGTTTCATTTTGAACTTCAAAATACCATGTCCTTTTAGGAGTTAAATACAGACCATACTTACATTATAAATGATTTGTACATGAAATTTCATGTCTTTTACAATATATCGCATTACCTCTAAA
This sequence comes from Mytilus edulis, assembly GCA_019925275.1. NCBI lineage: Eukaryota > Metazoa > Mollusca > Bivalvia > Mytilida > Mytilidae > Mytilus > Mytilus edulis. Next base: position 63,325,150 of record CM034361.1, read on the forward strand.
ATGGCTCGAAGCACTAATATCCTAGACCCGTAGGTGTTGGTCAACAGAGGGCAAGGGGAATACTCTTGTATATCCCTACGTCTAAAAAACAACTATTGAAAGCTGGCTAAACTAAGACATACTACAGGTAGGCCATTATACCAGAAGAAGAGGTAGTCAAACCCTTATAAATGGCTTATAGCACTTATGTCCTGGATCTACACGAGTTTATCAGCAACGAATTAAAAGGGGCATGAGTTTCGCCGGTATATCACGAAGTAAAAATAAACCTCATTATTGCCAGCTCTTCAAACTAAGAGATTCTCCACGTTGGCCATTATACCAGAGGTATAGGTAGGCAGTGCCTCTTAAATGGTCCATGGGCCATGGCACTTATGTCCTCGACCCGTACGAGTTGGTCAGAAGAGGGTAAGGGGAATACTCTAGTATATCACACAGTCCACCAAAAATAGTGACGGCTGCCCAAACTAAGACATTTTTAGGTGCGCCCTTATACTAGATGTTGGAGTAGTCATTCTCTTAAAAATGGCTCATAGCACTTATGCTATAGACCCGAACGAGTTTGTCAACAATGAGTTAAAAGGGGGATGAATTAGCCCGGTATATAACGAAGTTGAAATAAACTGTTGCCCGCTGGCTAAACTAAGAAGTTATCCACGCGGGCCATAATATGAGAGGTAGAGGAAGGGATTGCCTCTATAAAATGACCATGAGCACGTATGACCTAGACCCGTACGAGTTAGTCAGCAAAGTGTAAGGTTGGTACCCTAGTATATAATAAAGTCGAACTAAACTATTGCTGGATGGCTAAGAGATTCTCCGCGTGGGCCATGATACCAGAGGTAGAGGTTGTCATTGCCTCTAAAATGGCCTAAATCACTTATTCCCTAGAGAAGTACGCGATATCATCAAAGGGTTTAAAAGGGAGTTGGAACCTCTGTTTACAAAGAAGTCGAAATAAATTATTGCCGGCTTGCTTAAGTACGAGATTCTCCAAGTTGGCCATTAATCCTAGGTTAAATGTGTACATTGCCTTTTAAATGGCTGATAAAACTAACGCCCTAGACCTGTACGAGTTTGTCAGCAAAAGGTTAAAGGGGGGATGCGATGCCTCTTTTTACAACGAAAATATAAATTAAGCCGACTGGCCTAACTAAGAGATTCTATACGCGGGGTATTATATCAGAGGATGAGGTAGGCATTACCTCTAACATAGCCATAACACGTATGTCCCAGACCCGTGTAAGTTAATCAGCAAAGGGTAAGGGGGGTACCTAAGTATATCACAAAGTCGAAATAAACTATTTCTGGCTGGCTAAACGAAGAGATTCTCCACATGGGCCATGATACCAGAGGTAGAAGTGGCCATAGCCTCAAAAATGGCCACTTATGCCGTAGACCCGTACCAGTGCTTCAGCAAAGTGTTAAAAGGGGGAGGTGGTATCTATGTTTACAACGAAGTCGAAATGAATTATTGCCGGCTGGCCAAACAAAGAAATTCTCAACATAGGCCATTATAACAAAGGTAGTGGTGGACATTGCATCTAAAATGGCCCATACTTCTTATTCCATTGATCTGTACGAGTTTGTCAGCAAAGGGTAAGGAGGGTACCCTGGTATATAACAAAGTCGAAATAAACTATTGCCGGATGGCCAAAAATAAAAGATGATCCACGTTTATCATGATACCAGAGGTAGAGGTGGGCCTTGCCTTTAAAATGGTTTATAGCACTTATGCCAGCAAAAGGAAAGGAGGGTATTCTAGTATATCGCAAAGTCGTTATGAAATATTGCCGGCTGTTCAAACTACGAGATTCACCACATGGGCCATGCTACCAGAGGTATAGGTGGTCATTGCCTTTAAAATAGCCTATAGCACTTATATGGCATATACCCGTACGAGTTTGTCAGTAAAGAGCTAAAATGAGGAGGTGGTACCTCTGTTCACATTAAAGTCAAAATAACTGTAGCCGGTAGGCCAAACTCCGGGATTCTCTACGTGGGTCATTATACCAGAGGTAGAGGTTTATTTCGACTTTGTTGTAAACAAAGGTAACACCTTTTATTTTTAACCCTTGCAGGCAAAATCGTACAGGTCTTTGGAATTAGTGTTATATGCCATTTTAAAGGCAATTACCATATCTATCTCTGGTAAAATGGCCTACGTGGAGAACCTCTTAGTTTGGCCAGCCGGCAATACTTTATTTCGACTTTGTTGTAAACAGAGGTACCATCTCCCCCTTTTGATTCATTATTGTCAAACTCGTACGGGTGTAGGGCATAAGTGCTATAAGAAATTTGTATGGCAATGCCCTCCTCTATCTCTGGTAAAATGGCCTACGTGGAGAATCTTTTAGTTTGGCCAGCCGGCAATTATTAAAGTGTATTTCGACTTCGTTGCAAACAGAGGTACCACCTTACCCTTTTAATTCATTGTTGTCAAACTCGTACGGGTCTTGGGCCTAAGTGATCTGTGCCGTTTTTAAGGCAATGCCTACTTCTACCTCTGGCATCATACCCCACTTGGAGAATCTCTTGGCCAGCCGGCAATTGTTTATTTCGACTTTTTTTATATACCAAGGTACTTCCCTAACCCTTTGCTGACTTACTCGCTGGCTTATCCCTTATTGTAAGTAAGTAAGTTCAATAAATATAAGACTATATGCCAGGTCTTTCTGACAACCAATTACAAACAAATTGGGGTTTATCTAATGAGGCTTTTCCCAGGATGCAATTGCTCGTAGACTGTATACAGTTGACCAAATAATCCACAAATTCCGCAAAAGGATCTTTTAATTATAGGCCATGTCCATTTAGACATTAAGCAACAAAAGCCCAGCATGACCGATGCATTTGTCTTTAACATCTCCGATATTGATTCCGCGTGGCCTTCCAATTGACTTGAGTGTCCATTGGTGTTCATTGTTAAACCTTTGGAGCTATATCAGTTTGTGTGGAAATTAAGAGCACGATGACCCTCCCTTTGTTATAACAACATGACCAACAACCATATCGTGTGTTACCAAAAGCCGTCAGCGATAGTCACACCGACAATTTGCTACCTTCGTGGACAAAAGCCTGGCTTTTCGCTGGATCCTAATTAACATCTAGTGTTGTCACTACCATTTGCTGTAGAGATTTAGTTGCACAACATAACAGAAACATTCTTTGTAAATACTCTATGTTGATATTTTGACATTTGGATGGTTCATATACCAACTGCAGCCGAAAAATGATAATGAAAGATTTCTGTTTAATATCGATCTATTGTTGGAATTGTAAATTTTCATATTCAATTTTTGTTTGTTTAAAGATGACCATTTTAAATAAAGATTTTAATTTTTTAAAAAGCAAGTGTTAGACTTGTGCTTTTATTACCACTCATTTCATATAACCTGTCATTTTAGTCGAGCCTGTAACTTTTGTTGCAGAAAGCTCGACATATGAATAGTTATCCGGCGGCAGCGGCGGCGGCGGCGGCGTAAGTTAACTTCTGAAAAGCTTAATATTTTAGAAGGTGGAAGAATTGGATGCTTCATACTCTGTATATAGATGCCTCATGTTACGAAGTTTCTGTCAGTCACATGTCCAATGTCCTTGACCTCATTTTCATGGTTCAGTGATCACTTGAAAAAAAAGTTCAGAATTTTTGTAATGTTGAATTCTCTCTTATTATAAGTAATAGGATAACTATATTTGGTATGTGCGTACCTTGCAAGGTACTCATGCCCGTCAGACAGTTTTCACTTGACCTCGACTTCATTTCGTGGATCAGTGAACAAAGGTTAGAATAAGTTTTGGTGGTCAAGTCTACATCTCAGATACTATAAGCAACAGGGCTAGTATATTCGGTGTATGGAAGGACTGTAAGGTTTACATGTCCAACTGGCAGGTGTCATCTGACCTTGACCTCATTTTCACGGTTCAGTGGTTATAGTTAAATTTTTCTGTCTTGGTCTGTTTTTCTCATACTTTATGCAATGAGTCTACAATATTTGTTGTATGGAATGATTGTAAGGTGTACATGTCTAGCGGGAAGATATCATCTGACCTTGACCTCATTTTCATGGTTCAGTGGTCAAAGTTCAGTTTTTGAGTTTTGGTCTTTTTATCTAATATTATATGCCAAAGGTCACTATATTTGGTGCATGAAAATATCTTATGATCTACATATAAGTCTCCCAGGTTTTATTTGACCATGACCTCAATTTCACGGTTCATTGCACAGTGTTAAGTTTTTGTGTTTTGGTCTGTTTTTCTTAAACTATAAGTAATAGGTCAAGTATATTTGTTGTATCGAAGAATTGTTAGCTGTTCATGTCTGCCTGGTATGGTTCGTCTGACCTTTACCTCATTTTCATAATTCATTTGGTCTTTGTTTAGCTATCTTGGTTAATGTTAAGTTTATGTGGCAGTTGTAATAAATCTTTATACTTAGGGCTATCAACATAATATTAATGATGAGTAAAGTAGGCGAGACATTTCAGTGTGTGCACTCTTGTTTAAATGTGCTTATTTATCCGAGTCCTGGACTGCATTCCAGTGGCTTTCATTCGTTTACTTTTGTGTAAATTTTATACAGATCAGTATTTTTTTAAATGTTTTACCAATATTTTAGCTGCATGTAACATCTTGAACACTCAGAACAGCAAAACAAAATTTAGATTTCAGAAATAAATAGCATTTAGTCATCGACGAATAGCCGATGATTTCAAGAGTTGTTTCCGTTAAAGGATGATTCCTTTTTTTTGTGCAATACTTGCTCTTTCGGAGGCTCGATGGTAATTTCAGCAAAAATTTTATCATTTTTGTTTTCATTACAAATTTTATTTATTACACTATTAGTTATAACTTTATGAATTGGCTCAAAAATCAACCCAAAAAATCGAATGATTTTGGCCTCAGATTTATTTTTCAAATGTTTATATCACTGTAAAAGCTCCAAATTGTCTCCCTTTAGTTCAATAATGACATTTTGTTTTGGCATTAAAATTAAAATGTCTTTTTCAACTCATCGGTGACCTATAGATATTTTTCAAATATGCTTTACGTAAACTAAACAGTTGTAAAATTAAATCGATTTCTGTAATTTAGTTCTTTTTTTATTTCGATATATATATCTCTCTATTTCTCCTATTAGTTCAACTTAAAAAAAAGTACCTTAACAAAAATGGTTGCTTCTTTCGAGGGCAGATTGTGAGCTTAAGTGAACGATAACCCCATGTTTTTATTTGATTTTTCCATTTAGTATATGATAAAAGTTCATCTATAGAAAAACAAGCAAAATCCTACATGTATATTTAAAAAATAATGGATTAATACCCTCCAGTCCCCTTAACGACAAAAAAATAAATAGAACATTACGTTTAAGTATCACCTACAGTATTTTACAACCTCCATTGGTGATACATTATATGTATTTCTGCTGTTGTTTTATATAAGTTATTGTCCTGAATAAACATCTTTATGCGTTTTTGCGTTTTTGCGTTTCAGTTTTTATTGTGAAATTTCTTCAATCAGCCAAGACAAACTTTAAATTTCGCCTTAACGATGTTTTCGCGAGAAATCCATGTATTATTATCGAATTACTACATTTAATCATTGTCTAGTGCCCTAAAATGAGATTTTCCGAGACGCTGGGTTTGAAATGGGATACCCTATTTAATTTAAACAATATTTGCAATCTTTTCAAAAAGATGCAGATGGGAATTTTCGTTCCTTATGAAAGTGTTCGCAAGGAGTTAAATTATAAACTCCTTATAGGATTATCAAAAAGCAACTATTAAGGACCCCCTTGGAATAAAGATCTTCCAAGACAACGTGTTCGAGAGTTTGAGTTTAATACATGACTTTTTAAAACTTAAAGGACGGAGCAGGATTATCTTACTCTTCCAGTTAACCATACATCATCACAGTTGCATTGGTTCTTGTTGCTCAGATTTTAAATTTCAATGATTTCGCCCGAGACCACAATTGTTGTCCCTTGATTTTCGTTATTAGTCCCTAGTGATAACAGTGGGTTACTTGCCAATAATTTTTATACCCCTTCCAAATTTATTTCTCCTTGTTTAATGCCTCACATTGTAAGTAGGGGGGGGGGGTGAAATTACACTGTAAAAAAATTTGGGTCCAGAATTTTACAGGAAAGTAGTGATTTGGTCCAGCTGAAAAAGGTTAAAAATTAGCACTTCGGAAGCTGTCAAAAGATTTCAAGACACCCTAAACACAAAATTGTCCATATTTTTAGTTAGACGCGATGAAGTTTCCTATAATTTTGATATAATTTGTCCCAAAATTAGCACAACACACTGTAAAAGTTTCATTGAGAAAGCGCAGCTGGGATTTTTTAAATTTTCATTTATGTTCTAAAAGAAATGCACTACGAATTAAGTGTGTTCTCGGACCATTTGTTTTGTGGACTGTTGTGTATCTTGTTGTTTTTCATTCAGCTGCGGCTTTGTTGGTTTGTTTCAACCCTTTTTAGTGTGATTATCCTTTGGTACACTTTGCCTCTCTCTTATATATGATATCGCAATAATTATATATATGTAAGCGTTCATATACATTTATATGGATACAATATTGAATTAAAATAGATATAATAATTAGATGAGTGAAAAAAAGAAAATGAAGTAATAATTGTACGTGTGAGGAGTTGGCATTCTTATAAAAAAGAAGATGTGGTATTATTGCAAATGAGACAACTATCCACAAAAGACCAAAATGACACAGACATTAACAGCATTAGGTCACCGTACGGCCTTCAACAATGAGGAAAGCCCATACAGCATAGTCAGCTATAAAAGGCCCCGATAAGACAATGCAAAACAATTCAAACGAGAAAACTAACGGCCTTATTTATGTCAAAAAAATAAATGAAAAAACAAATATGTAACACATAAACAAACGACAACCACTGAATATACAGGCTCCTGACTTGGTACAGGCACATACATAAATAGTGTGGCGAGGTTAAAGTCTTTTACACAAGAAATATTTTAGATCTTGTTATATAGACTAATTCTTATTCATTCTGGTCGTAAGTTAGTCTGTCACCCTCAAACGTGTGAGCAATGGTGTACGTACACCAATTTGTAGAATACATGGGATATTCAAAGACTTAAACGAACGTTAAGTCTCAGTGGCATGACTTTTTATTAGTTGTTAGTGGCTTTGAAATAGCTGTCAGATAACTGCGAGTACTCTCAGATCTGTTCATTGTGACTTTTTGTGGCGGGATGTATAAGTACCCGGCCACGTCCACTTGTATTTGTGTCTATCTGATGAGTTAAGCCTTTTTCAACTGATTTTTATAGTTCGTTCTTATGTTGTACTGTTATACCACTGTCCCAGGTTAGGGGGAGGGTTGGGATCCCGCTAATATGTTTAACTCCGGCACATTATTTAAATCTGTGCCTGTCCCAAGTCAGGAGCCTGTAATTCAGTGGTTGTCGTTTGTTTATGTGTTACATATTTGTTTTTCGTTCATTTTTTTTACTTAAATAAGGCGTTAGTTTTGTCGTTTGAATTGTTTTACATTGTCTTATCGGGGCCTTTATAGCTGACTATGCGGTATGGGCTTTGCTCATTGTTGAAGGTCGTACGGTGACCTATAGTTGTTAATGTTTGTGTCATTTTGGTCTTTTGTGGATAGTTGTCTCATTGGCAATCATACCTCATCTTCTTTTTTATATGCTCGAAACTTTAGAATAGTTTAGAAATTTATCAAATCAAATAATCCTTAAGTGATGGTTTCGTTATTCAAATTCTAAATTGATGTTTAACCGCGCTAAATATTATATATGATAATGATACGAATAAGTCAGGAACGGAGTTTCAATCTGTAATTCAATAGTTGTTGTTTGTTTCTGTATTTGTTTGTCGTATAGTGTTTTGTAAATCAATGGTTTTCTCGTTTGAATAGTTTTATCATTATGTTAAATGGTGTCGGCGTTTGCTACATGTGGAAGTGCACACATTTACGACATGTTATTGCTTAAACGCACAGTTTCTTCTTCCCGCTAATAATATATAGTCACCATTTGCACTTATATGCGAATGGCCGATTGACAGTCGCTCCAAAATATTTTGCAACATTTCAGTTAAAAAAAAACTTTTTTAAGTCTGGTAATATTTTCGTCATATTTCCAACAACTTAATTTTTCTTAAACATTACAAATATTACAAATAAACAAACAAACAAACTTCATTTTTGGAACACTATCACAAAGTTTACGTAATACATGTGTAGCTATTTATTTAGATAAACTGTATTAATCCATACATTTCGGAATTATTTAGCAACTATATCCAAATGACGAGGAAGTTCGAGGTTATTCAAGTAATAAGATTAAGGAAACTTTGGTTAAAACAACAGCATTTTCAACAAAGTAGTTTATTTTTGTTTGACAAACTCGAAAAGAGGGGGAAAAGTAATAAAATGGTTACTTAAGCATTTACTTAATTTCTATCACGAAATAAATGCGTTTAATATTTTAGATACAGATACAATATAGTGCATTCGTAAATGTAAAACACTTTTTAATAGAAAATTTAAAAGAGATACATCAACAGTGTTTATTTTAGAATTGCTCAAGTCTGTAGGGCTTATTCCCGATTGTCCCACTTTTTTTTAAATTAAGAGCTCATATTGTCCCACATGAAAAGTTATGACTGGTCCACATTATTTTATGAGGCGAAATGTTCTTATCCCTTGTTAGATTGTCTCTATGGTTTTGTTTCAGATATATAAGCCAAAATCTACATTTTATGCGATGCTCTTCTTTTAGACATTGCGGCCATCTTAATTATTGGGCGGGGTCATCGGATACTTTTTTGAAACTAAATACCCTAAGGATGATTTTGGCCATGTTTGCTTTAATTTTGCCAGTAGTTTCAGAAGAGAAGATTTTTGTAAAAATTAATGACGACGACGAATAATGAGAAAATGAGAAAAGCTCACTTAGTCCTATGGTCCAGGTGAGCTAAAAAGCAAAACGGACAAAAAGCAACGGACAAAAAGCAAAAGTGTCGGACAAAAAGCAAAATTATCGGACAAAAAGCAAAACGGACAAAAAGCAACGGACAAAAAGCAAAAGTATCGGACAAAAAGCAAAATTATCGGACAAAAAGCAAAACGGACAAAAAGCAACGGACAAAAAGCAAAAGTATCGGACAAAAAGCAAAATAATCGGACAAAAAGCAAAAGCGGACAAAAAGCAAATCGCGGACAAAAAGCACCGTATCATACGATTAATGAATATGAAAATGAACATTTTGTTTCATAGCCTAAAATTTTAAACAAAGATTAATTTTTTTATATGAATTAAATTTTTATTCTTATTTTACTCACAGTTGATGACAATATATGTTATAACAGAAATACACAACTATACAACTTCATCGTTATAAGTATCACAAATGATGATAACTGTGCTTGATGCTTTGACAATAATGCATTATAATGTTCCATAGCGCTAATGATGTTCTTTGGTATCATATAAATTGTAACAATCGTTGCATTATCATGTATCTTCATTAATGTCACAAAAAAGTCATCACTGATTAGAATCAAAAAGATATTTTCCAAAGGTTAGATAATGGTGTCCAACTGTATATATTTGAAAATGACGTATCTGACTTTTGCGTATGTTGCATGGTCTCTTGTTTTTCAATTTTTCATCTCCAAAAGATGTCCGGTGTCAGCTTTTAAGGTCCGCCACCATTTATTGTAATGGTGGTTTTGTTGTTGATATTGTCGTAATATAGCATGTTCTGCTTTTTGTACTTTTCCCTCAGACTCTCAACAGACGAACCACATGATGTTGAGTCTTTACATGTTGGGGGAAACTAGCCGTGGACAATGCCTATGATGGTTTAAGGCATTGCTGTCGCTGTAGAGACAGGCCGGAATCGACAACCGGAAAATCTAGAATACAATAAGTGTTCGAATTTTTTAATGAAGAATAAAGTTAAGACATTACAATATAAGTTATTATTTGATACATTGTTTTTTTCCAAAGTATTTGTAAATTGAAACATTAATAAAAATGAAAATTACATTTTTAATTGTTCTTAATATAATAAAACAGTTATAATGAATACAGTACTTATGATCTAAAAACTTTCTTTAATGAAAATAAATAAATTTAACTAGTAGAAATGATCTTAAGAATAAATAGTTTATTTCAAATTATTCCAAACTTACCTAGAATACAATAAGTGTTCGAATTTGAACAGAAATTGTAAACCTAGGCTTTTATAGACTTTATTGTAATTACTGATTATCAAATTATCTTTGATGTCGTGACCACTACTGATAGAATTTCGAAGTATTGCCAAAACAACCAGATGTTTACGATAATTGTTTAATTATTATTAATCTTATGTGTGTACAATACTTGATTATCAAGAAACAAGAAACTAATTAACCTGATGTCTCATCTGCTATTTGTCCCAGAATACATTATTAGATTTCCACTATGATAGAAATTGTTATAAATTTGTTTATCTTTAACTTGTACTGACTAATAAATTATATAACAGTCTTTATGGAATTGAGAAACTCAATTTCCATTCTTAATAACAGAATATTGATACCAATAATCTATAATAATATCAGGAATAGTTTACAACATAGTTTGTCCAAAAGTCATTTCAAAACTTCTTATATAATTTAGAGCATCAATAAACTATACCATATATTTATAAATTAAACAAAAACAATATAAAGCACAATTTTACGTCACAATATATGCCTTTTCGTTTTCTTTGTTTAAAGTTATTTGTTTTGTATACTAGTGATAAGATTATAAACAATGTTGACTGCTGTGTTCCACGCTTTCACATTTTTACCTAATATGTCTGTTTGTTTTGCTTGCATATTGTTGTCAAAATCTCGATACCTACTTACTGGCTTAAAACCAAAATTTCACCTATTGTGAATAAGTATGAGGATAAGGGAGGATCATAAGTTTTAGAACTAATCATAATTTCTAAATAGATTTTACATAAAAAAAATAGTATTTGTTCACAGGTATTGACATATGACAAATATTGTGACTATACATATATTAAGCAATAGTAATCTATGAATTGAAGGAAGTCTGCATTTAAAATTGCCAGTAGAGGTCAGAATCTGTATAAATTAATAAATTTTAAGATCGAAGATGAATTGCATTTTATCATTACATGTAATAAGCGATAGAAGTATTAGCAGATCTTTTTAGAAACATAATTTCTTTAATTCTTAAAAAATCTGTTTATTTGCGTTATAGAAATTTTAATTTCTTGTAATCAGGAATTACTTGGCTATACTCAACGCATGCATTTTCGATAAGAATCAGTCTTTTACATAAGGCACGAACAAACAATGAGTCATTGCATGAATTTTATGGTCTACATAATTTAAATACATTTTTATTGATACGTTATAAAGTATGAAACTTGTGTTTTTTCTAAATAATTATATCATTTATAATTATCCTCGGAATAACTCTAATAACCTCAGTCATGGTACACTTGGGTTGTTCGTTGTATCATTTATGCAGTTGTTGTTTTTTTTATGATAAAGTAACATTGTAATTCGGCAGTAAAATACATGTTTTCGAGGGGCACTGTCTTGTCTGTTTAAAATGTTCGTATACAGCATGTTCGGATCATGGGGCCGTGTCAATGAAAGTACATATATCCTAGAATATGTCCTAAGATATGTCTTAGTACATTATTCAGAATGGTCCTACAACGTGTCTAAGACATGTCGTAGGAAGTAAAGAAAGCAAAACTAAATCTAAAAAGTTACCAAACTTTGTTAAATGTGATATTCGTGCTTCAATTCTAGTATATTGACCAAGTCAACAAGTTTTCAACAACAGTTGAAAATAAGAAAAGCACCAAATGCCCATTTTGAGGGGAATTCAGACTAGCGACAAAAGGAAAATTCAAAACGGAACAACAATCGACTCTGAAATAATTTTTTTATATATTCACAAGGCAATTAAACATAATTAGTTAAACGAAAGACTGAATGTTCAGTGTATATTCTAGCTCTATGAAATTTAGAGGTTTAATTTGATTGTGCCTTACAAAAGCACACATGGAACCTCAGAGAGGTTGGTTATAGAGGTATTTTTACAAATGAAGGGCATGACAATTTTCGAATACCTGACATCAGTCATCGTTTTCATCGTCGTCTTCTTTCAATATTGCTCGGTGAGTTAAATAATTTCTACAACCATCAGCCCCTTGGCATGAACAAATATTGGTACACGCTAAATTCAGTTGCATACACAGTTTTTATTGCAAGCAACCGATATATTTCATGGACTGGTAAGAAACGCCTTCCGTCTTTTAAGTTTGATACGGATCCCGTTGGAACCACAACTCCTCAGTATTTTCAAATTTGGTAAAATAGTGAACATATGGCACTAACACATCAGTACCAGTATCATATGATTGTATAACGATACGACCTTTAGTTCTATTCAAATACATGTTATCATCTACATACATCGAATGCAATAGTACTCGAATGTCTGCTTCTTCCTGTGTGCTGTATAAGTTAACAGACGTTGAAACGCCGTTACTTGAAAAAAATTCCCATCTCTGGATTTTAAAAACACCCTCTTCATAATACCGCTCGCAATACTCATCAAGTAATCTGAACAGTGATTATTTATTTTCTGCATTACACAGAAACTGTTCCCAATCTGGAATTGCTCTTCCTTCGATAACTTTTTCCAATCTGGAAGTGCTCTTCCTTCGATAATTTGATAAACTTTCTGATCTCCGAATGACAAAGTGCGATGGAGTCTTTCCACAGATTTGATTGAATTCTTGATATAGTAGCAATCAAAACATCAATCACCGTTTCAGCTTTGTACAATATAAACAAATGTGCTACATTTCTTGACATTCATACTCTGAATAGTGCCATACCATCGCGTATCAAAACTCTGTGCGATTTGTTATAGCTTGGAAGATTGAGAGAAGAGCAAAGTTCCTCTTCAAGGAGGTGAATTATATCAGATTTACAACACTTCCGCATGGTACCATCACCATGGAACAGAGCTGAATGTATAAATGGGACCAATAGGATATGCCAAGATCCTGTCTACAGTCACCATGGAACAGAGATGAATGTATGGGACCAATAGGATATGCCAAGATCCTGTCTACAGTCACCATGGAACAGAGATGAATGTATGGGACCAATAGGATATGCCAAGATCCTGTCTACAGTCACATCGTCTCGAACATTAGCAACAGCTAAAGCACGACGAAATATTTTTCTGGGTTTATATGTGCCTCAACAAATTAAGTCACCTGACTTACACTTTAGTTTTGAGGTCTTGGTCATAACATCGAAGGTCTTTAGAGGCGACTTCAAAATAAGACTGTAGAAGCCAGGGTTTCAGACTCATTAAAGCAGCCTTCCACAAAATATTTAACCATCTGGTTGCCACGTAAATATATATACGAAATATTTATCAATGATCGGCAACGTTAAATGGATCGGTCATATTTGAATGCACATACCCTATCAAATCAGTGACATTCTTCTCGTCTCGTGTCATTGCCGTTAGCTCGTTTTATTCGTGTTCAGATTCCGCGACTGTTGTTTATCCCGATCCTGGTCTCAACTAAAATGCGCAAGGATGTGTCTTGTAAGCTTTGATCGAAGAATAGCAGTTTTTTCCTTGTCAGTCCTATAATGCCGCTACAACCTTTGGAATCTTTAATAATAGTTTTTTTTTCTGTAGCCATATCACTCCAGATACCATTAAAGGCTCAAGATTTTGTCTGATTGAAAACTCACCCGACAAAAAGGCGGATATACCGTTTCAGGCAGATTTAACATATCTAATATATAGGCTGGTGTCCACCTAGCATAGTTCGTCCGATTAATAATGAAAAAGTATAGCAACATTGCAGCTACCTTTTGCAAATGTAAAAGCCACAACCTATTCCGTTCAGCCCTAATGATTTGTAACAATATCTCACCTGCACGAAGAAAAATATCCCAAAATGCAAAAGTTGGTGATAGCTAAAAAGAGTGTATTCTGAATTCTTCAAACAATGGCAACATTTGTTCTTTAAAAACAGAAAAGAACTGTTCAATACTTTCAGTGCTTTTGGATGTTTCATCAAATGAAATCTGACAGCCAAAGAACGCCTTCCATACATTTGGTTCAATATTGTTTAAACGGTTTTTGCACCAATTGAGGAAGTCTTTAAACAAAAGAGCCATGAAATCCTCATAGGCCAAAGTTAATCCTCTAACACCACGAATAAACTGTTTACCAACACGCACCTGATCTATTGTATTATGGGCAAATATTCCAGAGTCAACAAGTAAGTCATAAATCCTAGCTGATGCCCATAACTTGCCAACTATTGCTTTGAAACAAGAAAGGCAATGAAATCCTCCAAGTCTTATAATGTGAGATTGAAAAACGTCTGACATAGACCATTTCATATGTTTGGCAACAGCAAACAAATGCTGGTCAATGGTTTGTACAACATATTGTTAACCGGCACGTTTTTTCAAATCTTAACATTGTTTCATAGTTGTAAACACTGTTGCCATCTATGACCGGAGCATAGGCTACAAACTATAATTTAGATTTTACCTCTGACAGCCTTTTGTAAAAGCCGGTCCAAATGGAATAATTTGTTCAGTGCTTTCTGCATAAATGGGAATCGAATCTAAGTTACGTCTAGAAAGAAGTCGTGCATCTAGATTTTCCATGAAACAAGACACAATCTTCCCATAAGCACCAGAATAACAAAGAGGTCCATATCGTTCTTTTTGGCTTGTCGAAAGGTAAACATGCCATAATATTGGAATTCGAATCATCCGGCGTCAAAGATCTTTCTAGTCCCGTTTAACCTTGATGGAACTTATGTGGGCGTTTGATGATTGCTTTTGTTACTGAAATACAGCTGTAGCCATGGAGTGAAAGGTATTTTTATCATCGATTGTCTCAGCATTTATGTCTATATTATCTGCTCCCTCCTGTATTAAACGACCACCTTCTTCAAATACAGCAATACCATTAGGTATATAGGAAATGTCTTGGATTCTGTCTATTTCAAAATTTGCTAAACTAGTCAGATATCTACGTACTTCAAATTTACAAATGTTGATACCCCTTCGTTAAAATAATACAGAGTGCGCATTAGTTAAACAAAATAGACAAAATTAAGGATAATTAGGAGGAATTATAGTTTTACAATATGAATAAACACTTAAACTCTTTATAAAAATTTAAAACAACACGTTTAATAATTTATTGCGTCCGAAGCGCTTTTCTGGATTTACCTTCATCAGGAACGCTCAAAGCCAAACATTTGAAATCCGAAGATGTATAAGTACCGAAAATCGTTGAAGAGCTATACGTTAAAAATACCTAAAATAAATAGCCAAATTCATCTAAAGCCAACTTTGCCTGAGGGAGTTGAAACCTTAGTTTCATAATAATTTCAAAATTAAAATGCAAAAATCATATGCCAAAAGACCAAACAAAAGTTTTTAAAAAATTGAATTGTTTCTCATGTTGAAATTTGAAAAAAAAATCCAAATGTCTTTTTGGCTTTACAACAAAATAGCTTTTAGCCTGCAGTTATACCGGCCCTTTAAAGACTTAAAGTAAGCACCTTTTTCTTGATTTGTGACTCCACTATATAGACTGGTTTTGACATTTATAGGTCTACTCTATTTCATGATATGTATTTTATCAGGACTAGTTAAAAACAAATATATTACTGCGCAGTTTGGTTAGGTGCAAAAAAATGTTGTCAATGATACTTTTTGGAGGGTCACTATTGATGTCCATTTGAAACGCAATAATTTTAGTTAGTAAAGCACTACACCCAATGACATCGAAAAATGTTCTAGAACACCAACACAATGATTTTTTATTATTAAAAAAACCTGTATGCTATTAACGGTCTTTGTTGATATATGGAAGTATTTTATGGACCTAATTGTTTACAAATTGAAAATAATGTAACACAATTGAATCTTTAACAAATATTAAAAAATATTGTATTAGTATTTTAATTAGTATAATGTTTCAATTTTGTTTAAGGACATGCACAGCTACCTCTGGTCGTGAGAGGGATTCTTATCACCATGCCTATACAAGGAAATATCACACTTTAAGAACAAACATGTTTTGCACCTGATAGAACGTTCTCCGACAAAAAAATTTTTAGAGGCTCATATGTTGCAAGGTCGAATTTTTACTCTATCAATCAATTTGCTATATATTGCAAAATTAACAAAGCTAATATGAACAAAGAAACATGTCAACGCTTTTTGAATTTGATCAATATAGAGCGTTTTATATTGAGAAATGGTAAAACATATATCATATAAGTTCACAAATAAGTGTGCTACAACCTAGGTAGACTATCATTTATGAAATGTAGTCTTGACTTTTTATTAGAATTTCTGGTTCTGTTATGAAAGTAGTATTTATATAAATGAATTCAATTAAGGTAGAAAAAGAGACAGAAAAAAAGCAATACAGGAAAAACACTTCAATGTGTTATCTTTTCCTTTAATATGCATTTACTATTTTTTTATTTTGTTTTTGGATCCTCAATGCTCTTCAACTTCGTACTTCTTTGGATTTATAGATATTTTAATATGAGCGTCAATGATCAGTCTTATGTAGACGAAACGCGCTTCTGGCGTACTTAATTATAATCCTGGTACCTTTGAAAACTTATTATGCTGCATATTAAGCCTCCACCAAGCATCATTTTATATCTGACTAAGGAAAAAAGACTAAAAAAAATATAGAGTATTTTATTTTTATTGCATGTGATGAAGTATGATTAATTTAGGAAAATAGTGCCTATTGATTAAATATTTCACAAATAACTTACATAAGTAAAAGTAAAAACAATCCCACAAATGGAATTAGGAGAAATTCTTTAAAGCATACAATGCACAAGTAAATTGTTTTTGAATTTTAAAATTCAATCCCTTGTTCTAGACAGTCAGATGACATGGAACAATGTAATTGTAAAAAAAATAAGGGGTTTTCAGTGCAACAAATGATTGTTCAGTGTAAAAGGAAACCCCATTTATCGGTGCAGTTGTCAACTCTTTTGTTCAGATGCTATTATTCGATTTTGCAGATTACCTGCTGCCCGATTTTTAAAACAGCAATTTATAAAGGGCCACAAAAACCACTTGTGTTAAACCATGCCAGGCAGACGTGTACATTTTACAATTTCTATCATACAACAAATATAATTGACATATTGCTTATAGTTTAAGAAAAACAGACCAAAACACAAAATCTTAACACCAAGCAATGAACCGTAAAATGAGGTTAAGATCAAATAAAACCTGCGCTACTGACATATACATCCTAAAATATTTCCATACACAAAATATAGTAGACCTATTGCATATAGTACTAGCAAAAAGACCAAAACTCAAAAACTTAACTTTGACCACTGAGCTATGAAAATGACGTCAAGGTCAGAAGACACCTGCCAGTTAGACATGTACACTTTACAGTCCTTCCATACACCGAATATACTAGACCTATTGCTTATAGTATCTGAGATATGGACTTGACAACCAAAACTTAACCTTGTTCACTGATCCATGAAATGAGGTCGATGGTCAAGTGAAAACTGTCTGACGGGCAAAAGGAACTTGCAAGGTACACACATACCAAATATAGTTATCCTATCACTTATAATAAGAGAGAATTTAACATAACAAAAAATCTTACATTTTTTTCAAGTTGTCACTGAACCATGAAAATGAGGTCAAGGAGATTGAACATGTGACTGACAGAAACTTCGGGCGTTTTATATATAAAGTATAAAGCATCCAGGTCTTCTACCTTCTAAAATAACAAGCTTTTAAGAAGTTAGCCAACGCCGCTGTAGCCGCCGGATCACTATTCTTATGTCGAGCTTTCTGCGACAACAGTCTCTGACTCGACAAAAATTGATATATGATACTATGTAAATACAAAATCAATAAAATAAGCATAGGGATGAATAATTAAAGTAACAGTATTTTACCGCTTTGATTTGTTCAACAATTTTAAGTCATAATAGCCTATTATGTCAAAATAAAAAAACGTTTGACAAAGCGATTGTTGACTGAAAAACATTAAACTTATACCGTTTGTAAATTTTAACTGTAAACAAATTATGCCCACTAATCAGTAAACTACGTGAAAATGAAAAATATTTTTTTTTTAAATGTTGCGCTATATATAGTGATTCTTTCTCATTAGAAAGTTTATGTCCTAATTTCATAAAATTCCATGAACGTTTGACAACGTTATTGGTGTCTATAAAAGCCTTTCACGACAAACTTAATCTTAATGTTAACGATAACGACGACATGATGAAGGATCACCATGTCCCGCTTCCGTGCGACTTTTTTTTTAAATTTTGCAAGCTCGAGGAACCAAGGAACGTTTGGAAATTGTCAATAAAACAAATAGAAACCTGAAATAGGGCAACACGATCCCCTAATAAAACTGGGTGAAAACTCTGATGTACTGGTGTTTACTAAAGGCTTCAAAAATGGTCAACGTTTCACTTTACAGCTCACTTTCTCCAGTTCCACGACAAAAAGTCAACATATTAATATCGATACATTATTATTTGGTTGTACTTATTTTCATGCATTTTTTTGGTGAAAAGGTAAACTACGAATTTAAAGTGCTAAACAAATATATGTGAAGTTGGTATAATGTGGAGGTTCCCACTAAAACCCATCTTCGCTAGCCAAGGGTTTCGATCCACTCCCGCTCTCTTCACCCTTGGCGGATTGAGATAAAATTTCGGAGACACAAGGTAAGGATTTTTATTGGTTGCAGTCAAAACTCGCTGCATCCAATCAAAATGCGCCTATAACATGATCACGTGCAAGAGAGCGTGAGTGGATCGTAACCCTTGGCTAGCGAAGATGACTAAAACCAAGAAGCCGCTATTTTTGGTGAAGTTTCTTTAAGTGCTAGTTCTTGTATTTCTTTGAAAAATTTACAGGATGTAATAGACGGGTCATATCTTCTTGATTTCTTTACTTTATTCACCCTTTCTTATTTCCTTTCGTTCTGTATTGTTGTATTGCGCAAGTAATTTTTCGAATAAACGATTTATATTTATCACCATCTTCTTCTTTAAAAAAGATAATTGACTGGAGATGTCCGACGTCCCTCAGTTGTTCCTTTGTTATTTTCTCCTCCCCAAACTGAACAGGGATAACGCATGGTCCGTCTTCCATTTTATGGGCTAATTGGGTTTGCAATCTATATTTGCTCCAGCAGTCAGTGCGAAAATGAGGAGTGATAAAAAGCAATAACGAGCAACTAGCGTCCATCAGGTTATGAAATGCATCAAATAAATTTGCTCCAGGGGGTATATCTTCTCCAACAGTGGCAATCTTTACATCAGGCAGAGCTACTTTGTCTTTTATCATTTTTATCATATCATCAACATGTTCTTCATCATGTTCTGAATGCAGAACTAAGGTATCGTATGCATATCCATCTGAAATAGAATTCATAAATTAGTTGGATATTAAATCGATTTAATCATTTCATACATAAGAAAATGCCTGTACCGAGTCAGGAATATGACAGTTGTTGTCCATTCGTTTGATATTTTTGTGCTTTTGATTTTGCCATTTGATTGGGGACTTTTTTTTTTTTTGAAATTTCCTCGGAGTTCAGTATTTTTGTGATTAACCTTTTTATCAAATTTAAAAATACTATCAAGAGAATTGACATTTTATTCAGTTTGGTAGCTAAATATTACCTTACTGGAAATAGGAGAGGAGCATATTGCATACACTATTACGTACGACACAAATGTAGTTTCTTAAATTCAGATTTTTACAGAGATACGATTATACATTTGCAATATGAGAATTGGCTCAGTGCAATTAAGGCGAACGTCTCTCAAATGTTTTTCCCTAAAGAATGGCATTATATCCCTGATTATCGATATTTTACGAAGTTTTCTTTTGATCTTCATGTATGCGCGGAGTCAAGTGATAAGAAAAAATATCGGTGGAAACTAAGGGCGGTCGGGAACTAAGGGCGCACGTTCTTGTTGTCAATGAAAATAACAGTAAAATCATTTATTTGAGGTGTATATTGTTTTTTATTTGTATTTGTATTTATTTCCATGATTTAGTAATGAGATAATCACCTGGTCTAAATGTCTGTTCAGCTCCTGTAGCACCAGTTTTAAGATAAGTTTGTTCTTCACTATCAACTGACCTTTCATCTCTTCTATCGGCAGCTTCTGCACATATAATTTAATTAGTTTGATGTATATAATATAATCATAGTGAAACCTGAAATCAATATACGCTTTACAAAATAAACATATGATATAACTGTATAAACTTACCCCGTAATAAAAGACATTTGCAATTTACGTTTCTTTACTTTTTATATTGTAAAGACTATTCACCTAATGACATACATTCAAAGTATTTTTCTATTTAAAGTTATTAGTAGGCAACGTTGCAATGTTTTAATTCAACGTAATGATTTAACCTGAATAATTCAGTCGTTAAATTCCCTAGGGAGTAAATCTGACACGGAGAGGGATTGAATTATTTTTGAGTTAGTAACGATAAGGATCAATATATTTGGAAGTCTTTGATATTAAGTTCCTACGAAATAGATATCACAAGATATCAAATGATCAATGATCCATGAACATGAGGTTGAGCTCTGTCTTACGAACATGACTTGTACACCTTACTGCAAAGCAAAAAGTTACATATTTGTTTTTCGTTCATTTTTTTGTACAAAATAAGGCTGTTTGTTTTCTCGTTTGATTTGTTTTACATTTGTCATTTTGAAGCCCTTTTATAGCTCACTATGCGGTATGGGCTATGCTCATCGTGAAGGCCGTACGGTGACATATAGTTGTTAATGTCTGTGTTATTTTGCCTCTTGTGGAGAGCTGTCTCATTGGCAATCATACAGCAGCTTCTTTTAATGTAAGAAAGTACTGTTAACGTGGATTTTTTTTCACAATTTAAGTGACTATTCCTTTCGCTAAGGGATAAACTTCGCACATATATGGTAAATTCGTACTTGCTATTAATATAATTGCCTGTATATAAACAATTCACGCATTTAACACGATCGCAAAATAAAATAAAACAAGAATGTGTTCAAAGTACACGGATGCCCCACTCGCACTATCATTTTCCATGTTCAATGGACCATGAAATTGGATAAAAAATGTAATAAGCCATTAAAATTAGAAAGATAATATTATAGGGAACATGTGTACTAAGTTTCAAGTTGATTGGACATCAACTTCATCAAAAACTACCTTGACCAAATACTTTAACCTGAAACATGCACTTTCATTTTCTATGTTCAGTGGACCGTGAAATTGGGGTAAAAAGTTTAATTTGGCTTTAAAATTAAAATAGCGTATCATAAGGAACATGTGTACTAAGTTTCAAGTTGATTGGACTTCAACTTCATCAAAAACTACCTTGACCAAAAACTTTAACCTGAAGCGGGACAGACGGACGGATGGACGAACGAACAGATAGACGAACGGACGCACAGACCAGAAAACATAATGCCCCTCTACTATCGTAGGTGGGGCATAAAAATACATGGGAAATTTTCGTGGTAAGAGTAATTGAGGGTATCTTATCTTAACGTTGATCAGTGATTCATATAAATGAGGTAAAGGTCAAATGAACCCTGTCAAATTGATACTTTCTACTTTCAATAATTTTAGAAACCATATAAATAAATGCAACAGTAGTATACCGCTGTTCGAAAGTCATAAATCGATTAAGAGAAACAAAATCCGAGGAAAACACATCTACTATAAGAGGAAAACAATAAAACAATGGAATTACAGAAATGAACAAAAAACAATCGACAATGCAACACACACAGAAACAATATACTTGGTACTTGATGTTTCCTATTTAAGTAAATGATAAACTAATTTAAAAAAGAAAACTAGTTTTATATTAACAAGATGAAACTATTGTTACACATCTTTCTAAATTTGTTTATTTATAAAGTTAACAATTATCAAAATATCGAGATCCCAACTCCTTCAGTGTATACATTATTTGGGTTCGGTTATCATTTTTAGCCGCCTTTAGGTTGAACAATTTTCACTTGTTTTAGTTTTGATACTTCCTTGACTGTCAAATTGTTGGATTTGATCGTCCCTGTTTAGAGAAACCCCAGTCTTTTGACTGCATGAATAGGAAAGAATCACGACCTTTAAGAGAGAGAGAGAAGCAGATGCAAATTAGTTATGTATCTAGTGTTGTCAACAAGAGACTTATCAGGGATTTTGTGATATATGGTACACATTGCAGAGCACGTGAGTGATTGATAAACCTGATAAATGTCTGTAAATTCTATTCTCTTTTAAACATTCGGCATGTCTGTTAACTGCTAGTAGTCTGTTGTTATTCATGTATTATGGTAATTTTGTTTATTTTCTTTGGTTACATCTTCTGACAGCAGACTCGGACTTCTCTTGAATTGAATTTTAATGTGCGTATTGTTATGTGTTTACTTTTCTACATTGGCTAGAGGTATAGGGGGATGGTTGACATCTCACCAACATGTTTAACCCCGCCGCATTGTTGCGCCTGTCCCAAGTCAGGAGCCTCTGGCCTTTGTTAGTCTTGTATTATTTTAATTTGGAAATTAGTATGGCGTTCATTATCACTGAACTATTATATATTTGTTTAGGGACCAGCTGCAGGACGCCTCCGGGTGCGGGCATTTCTGGCTACATTGAAGACCTGTTGGTGACCTTCTGCTGTTGTTTTTTGTCTCTTTGGCACATTCCCTATTTCCATTCTCGATTTTATTCTTTATTATCACTTTGATAATTGGAGTGCTCATCCAAAAGGGCAAACTGAGTTTTACTTTTATTAGCCCTAGGGACAAGATAATAGAAATTACTTCAAAACCTAAATCATCCATCAGAAATAGGTAATAACAATGTCATCATTGTAACTTGTTTACCTTGACTCCGGGGTTCGGCTTCTGGTAAATACGGCTCTGCATCAGAAGTTAAGTCTGAATTTGTAGTTCCACCTGAAACATATGAATAATGCATGCAGCATATATTTTGACATGAAATGAATTTATGCAAATGTTAAATAGTGTCTACATTTGATCATACTACTTTAATCTTAATTTGAATTTTGTTTTTTACAGCATTACGGTCATAACTTTTAATTAGACTGAAGTGTAAACTAAATATTTAGTGTATTCATTTAATA
Source organism: Mytilus edulis (assembly GCA_019925275.1). Taxonomy (NCBI): domain Eukaryota; kingdom Metazoa; phylum Mollusca; class Bivalvia; order Mytilida; family Mytilidae; genus Mytilus; species Mytilus edulis. Next base: position 63,348,443 of record CM034361.1, read on the forward strand.
TGCAATTGTTGTTGCTGAATTCAGGTTATGTTTTTTCAGCACATTTGTGTTGATTTGCCTTAAAGAAAACACTCATTTGTTGTCAATACAAGAGGTAAATACGGTAATGACATTTAATCTGTTTGATTAAAACATTTCTGACCACAACATGCAACGAAAGATGTATTATACATGTTATAGAAATTCTTACATTATTTACTCGCATAGTGGCATATCCATATTTTGATTTTTAAGAATATTTTAAAAACTTATAAAATTTGAATTCTGGGTAATTTTTCTTCGATTTGACACCCTTTACACCGCCATACCATATGAAAGATCATACCTTCCCCTGAAAGAAAAATCAATATTGCTTTCCTCATTATTTAAACTGTACGCTTGATATATGGTTAATGTTTTGCCAAACACCAGCCCGAAATGCTACACAAGGCACATCCAAACATATAAAGACACACTATAAAAAAATCAACTGAAATGGCTTAAGTCAATCAAAAGACTTATTAACTAACACGAGTGAAAATACACTGATATTTGATTTGATTTGACACAATGTAAATACAACATTTAGAAAACAAGGGGTTATATGTAAAATCATATCAAAATTAAAAACATAACATAAGACAAACTCCACCCAGCCAAATAAAATAGCGCACACAGGAACATCAAAATAATTTTAGGTATACATGGAGATATAAACCTATTACGTTTGTTTGTGTTGCTAACCCACTTTTGTCAAATATATCGAAATTATAAACAATAATCATAAAAATGGGAGGTTTAGATGGTTCAAAACCAGAAAAATGTCTTTACCATGTCAAGAACTTCACCTTGTCCCGTTGCTTGATAAAGTTTTATTTTGTCAATTTTATTTGACCTAGCCCTGGTTTTTTTTATCTACCTTGAAGTTCGGCATCTTTATTATACTTTTGTGCACAGGAATGATTGATTTCAATTAAGGGGATATTTGAAGTTTCGTCATGATTTATAAGCTTTTGACATTGGTTTTACACAGAATTCAAATGTGCACCAGTCTTTTGGAAAAATTACATTTGCGTGGACTTTATCAGTTTTGTTTATGTCAAACATAATTTCCAAGAGATGTCCTTTGGAACTATTAATGATTATGAAGAAATTGCAAAAGTTGTACACGTCTTTGTATATACAGTTTTCAAATGTTTTTTTATCAGATTGCCAAAGTTTGAAATTAGTAGTTTTAATCTCTGAATGCTATACTGATAACTATAGAAAGCAATGAGTTGTTGTCTGCTTGCAGATAGTAAGTTCCGTGACACCGACTGTTTTCCATCAACATTTTACAAACTTTGCATTTGAAGCAAAACTAACTTTTGTTGTCATTATTGCCGGTTAGCGATTAATTATAATGAATAACGTTTAAATAAAGCAGTTTATCGCTGTTCAAATGTCAAAAAATCATTTCAAGAAAAGAAATCCGGGTTACAAACTAAAACCAAGAGAAAACATCAACTATAAGAAGGAAACAACAGAACGAAAAACTAAAAGAAACACCCACATGCATAGAGATACTGAATATTTGATAAACACTGCGATTATCCATGACGTGGGACAGGGCAAAAGACTCATCAGTGACGCTCGAATCCAAAAAAGGCCAAATAAAGTACGAAGTTGAAGAGCATTGAGGACCAAAATCCCTAAACGTTTTGCCAAATACAGCTAAGATAATCTATGCCTGAAGTAGGAAAGTCTTTTTAAAAAATTCAAAAAACGCGATTAAAAAAACTTTTTCAAACTCTATAGTTAACAGGCTTCAGTGCTTCAGTGCTTCTGTATCATTTATGGATAAAATCATAAAATTATCTCAAATTAGCAGCAATCGCAGTTGGTTTTCAAAGATTTTTATTTGGCAATTTCAATTACTTTTGAAAACAAATACCTGTGTGTCAGATATGACAAATATGAAAAAAGTAAACTACAAAAATAATGAACTCAAAAGAGATTATTTAATGGAAAGTCCCTAAGCAAATTGCAAAATAAAAAGCTAAAAGGCATCAAATGAATGAACAATAATCATTTTAAAATCAAATAACTATGTCAACAGAAAAAATCAAAAAGGTATATAAACAGAGCATATAAGCATAAACGACAGACAGGAATACAAAATCTTGTCATATGTTATAACACAATGACGGGTTGTATTAACAATAACATTAACGGTACCAATTTTCCTACACCAGATGCGCATTTCGATAATGCATGTCTCTTCAGTGATGCTCGTGGCAATATATTTCAACTCCAAATCTGATATAAAAGATGAAGATAATTGCCGAGTCACCTCAAATGAATATTACGAAAAATAAACTAAACAGTAAAATTAGTAATTTACAAAGATAAATAAACGAAGACTATGTATAGAATAACCATAGATAATCTCGAAACATCAATGTTATTTGTAAAAGGCTTAGAAACAGGTAGAAAACGAGGATGTGTTTTGTTATTGGATGTTGCAATGGGATTATGGACTTTCCGAATTGATTTTCCCTTAAGGTGGTATGGGTGTCTTCCTCCATCTTGGATTGTAAAAAACAGAGAACTAAAGGTCCCGATTTTCTATCAAGTTAACAAAATTTGATGCAGGAATGCAGATATTTAATGTGAATTTTCATTTTAAAGAACCAATTTATAAGAATATAACTTATAAATATTGATATTTTTGCAAATAATGATTTATTTTTGGTTGTTTTTAAAAAAAATAGATTGGCATTTTAAGGGGAGGTAACTCTCAAACCGTACATTTTCTGAAGGATTCTACATGGAATTTTCCTATTTTGTATTTTAGCTGGAAAAAAACGTACGGTGACCCTATCTGATATTTTAATATTCTCAAGGCATTGTTTGAAAGCTATTTTTTCCATAAGTATTTAACAATTCTATCATTTTGTTTAGTTTCTAATCACAAAATTGTGTTTTTTCCTGTGTTATCCATACAAAATGTGTCAGTTTGTCACGCCCTATAGCTTGAGAAAATGCGCGGTGACCTATCATTTTTATTACATTTTTCCACATATATCAATAGATACTACATTTTGGCAAAGTATGAACAAATTCTATCATTTTTATTTTAGACTCCCATACCACCTTAAGTTCAGTATTTTTGTGATTTTACTTTTCAGTCAAATAAGTGTAATTTCATTTTTATCAAACATTAATGTTGACAAAGATCACAATCGGAACTTAAAATGTATCAATGAAAACTCATGTACCAAAAAAATTAACATAAATACAGAACTGCAAGGGAAATTAGACAACCACACAGACAAAAAGTAACAAACAAAAGTGACAGTCAGTTTTGGGAAATTAAAGTAAATGGATTTGATCAAATGCACTAAAAACCAAAAAGACAGATTTATTCCTAAAACACAATCCCAATAGGACTTTATACCTAGTTTTTTTTATAAGAGAGGGGCGAAAGATACCGATTTGACATTCAAAAGCTTTATCTTACCTTGACTCCCAGGTTCATCTTCTGGCAAGGATGGTACTGCATCAGTATCTAAATCCGAAATTGTATTTCGATCTGTAATGGGAAATGTTCATTAGATAATATTTATTCGTATATCATATGTTTTGGCTTGATGATACTAATATTTAAATATTCAAAATATTATCAAGTTCTGGTGTTTCTGTTTTCTTATACATGTTAATCTGGATTTGAGTTTTGTGTTACATTGTATATATTTTTTTTCTGTTAAAATATTTCTTAATCATAACTTTTGTGTAAAATGTATAAATTATTATTTATTGTATACATCTATTAAAACCAGTTTTCCCCCACCATTTTCATGACAGTTGTTGTTCATTCGTTTGATGTGTCAGTTCAGTTATTTTGTGATTAACCTTTTTATCAAATTTTAAAATACTATCAAGAGAATTGACATTTTATACCGTTTGGTAGCTAGATATTACCTTGCTGGAAATAGGAGAGGAGCATATTGCATACACTATTACGTACGACACAAATGTAGTTTCCTAAATTAAGATTTTTACAGAAATACGATTATACATTTGCAATATGAGAATTGGCTCGGTGCAATTAAGGCGAACGTCTCTCAAATGTTTTCCCCTAAAGAATGGCATTATATCCCTGATTATCGATATTTTATGAAGTTTTCTTTTGATCTTCATGACTGAGCGGAGTCGAGTGATAAGAAAAAATATCGGTGGAAACTAAGGGCGGTCGGGAACTAAGGGCACAAGTGCTTGTTGTCAATGAAAATAACATTAAAATCATTTATTTGAGGTGTACATTGTTTTTTATTTGTATTTATTTCCATGATTTAGTAATGTGGTCATCACCTTGTCTAAATGTCTGTTCAGCTCCTGTAGCACCAGTTTTAAGATAAGTTTGTTCTTCACTATCAACTGACCTTTCATCTCTTATATCGGCAGCTTCTGCACCTTGAATTGCGATATATAATTTAATTAGTTTGATGTATATAAAATAATCATAGTGAAACCTGAAATCAATATACGCTTTGCAAAATAAACATATGATATAACTGTACAAACTTACCCCGTAATAAAAGACATTTGCAATTTACGTTTCTTTACTTTTTATATTGTAAAGACTATTCACCTAATGACATACAATCAAAGTATTTTTCTATTTAAAGTTATTAGTAGGCTCATATCTGGCAACGTTGCAATATCTTAATTTAACGTAATGATTTAACCTGAATAATTTAGTCGTTAAATTCCCTAGGGAGTAAATCTGACACGGAGAGGGATTGAATTATTCGAGTTAGTAACGATAAGGATTAATATATTTGGAAGTCTTTAATATTAAGTTCCTACGAAATAGCTATCACAAGATATCAAATGATCAATGATCCATGAACATGAGGTTGAGCTCTGTCTTACGCACATGACTTGTACACCTTCTCGTTTGATTTGTTTTACATTTGTCATTTTGAAGCCCTTTTATAGCTGACTATGCGGTATGGGCTATGCTCATCGTGAAGGCCGTACGGTGACATACAGTTGTTAATGTCTGTGTTATTTTGCCTCTTGTGGAGAGCTGTCTCATTGGCAATTATACAGCAGCTTCTTTTAATGTAAGAAAGTACTGTTAACGTGGATTTTTTTTTTCACAATTTAAGTGACTATTCCTTTCGCTAAGGGATAAACTTCGCACATATATGGTAAATTCGTACTTGCTATTAATATAACTGCCTGTATATAAACAATTCACGCATTCCACACGATGGCAAAATAAAATAAAAAAATACATGGGAAATTTTCGTGGTAAGAGGGTATCTAATCTTAAGCTGGGGTCACACATTCACGATTTTTACTACCGTTCTTGACAGGACCATTCCCGATTAAAATTTATTAAAAGTCTGATCAAGATCCTGTGAATCGTGGATGGAAATTCAAACTTAAATTAAAATTTGTAAAAAAAATAATTTGATCACGACAACAATCAGATAGTGTTCAGGAAGCACCGATATTCAACCGTTTCTAAGCGAATAAGTCCCGATAATCCCGTTCTGAATCCGCTTCTAATCCGATTTGTATTTTTCGCCAGGTAAAATTCGACCGAGTCTGTCACGACTGCGTCCCGACTCTACCGAATGTAATCCGACTGAGATCAGACAGTGACCAGACAGTGAACCGACGCTGACGGAAGTTATTTGTTCGAAAACTGTCGTCATGTTCGGGATGATCAGGTACTGTCGGAACGTAATCCTATCACGGTCCGCTCTATCGCATTGCAAACGGCTTTGTCTGGTCTCAGTCGTATTGTATTCTGTAGTTGTCGGGACTCTGACGTGGGTATCATTGACGAATTTCGTATTTATAACGGGACTGTTTCGGAACAGTTTCGGCAAAAAACGGTTCGCAATCGACAAGATCTGGATGCAATCTGGACTCAATCGGCAGAAAAACAGCTATGAAAAATTACTCCGGATCATTCCCGTTCCACAGGACACCGTCCAGAATACACAAGACATTGTTCGGAATTCGATCCGATACAGCAGAATCTGTCACGACATAGCCACGATTGTAATCCGATTAGACAAAATCGGCTGAGTTGCCCCGAATGTTACGGGACGCACCTAACTGTTGGGATGCTTTGCCGAACTATTCGGACCCTTCCCGATCCGTAGGAATCTGCTACGAACTAAAACGAATGCGTTCAGACAATGATAGGACATTCCGGATAATTGAGGATACCAATCCGACTTTTTCACTTTTCATATCGTATTGCTGTCTGATCTCAAACGGGAGCAATAATCGGTAATGTGTGAACCCCGCATTAACGTTGATCAATGATTCATATAAATGAGGTAAAGGTCAAATGAACCCAGTCAAATTGATACTTTCTACTTTCAATCATTTTAGAAACCATATGAATAAATGCAACAGTAGTATACCGCTGTTCGAAAGTCATAAATCGACTGAGAGAAAACAAGAATGTGTCCAAAGTACACGGATGCCCCACTCGAATTATCATTTTCAATGTTCAATGGACCGTGAAAATGGGTAAAAAATATAATAAGGCATTAAAATAAGAAAGATCATATCATAGGGAACATTTGTACTAAGTTTCAAGTTGATTGGACTTCAACTTCATCAAAAACTACCTTGACCAAAACCTTTATTATGTATCTAGTGTTGTCCACAAGAGACTTACCTGGGATTTTGTGATTTATGGATATATTGCACATTGCAGAGCACGTGAGTGATTGATGAACCTGATGAATGTCTGCAAATTTTATTCTCTTTTAAACATGTCTGTGAACTGCTAGTACTCTGTTGTTATTTATGTATTATGGTTATTTTGTTTATTTTCTTTAGTTACATCTTCTGACAGCAGACTCGGAATTCTCTTGAACTGAATTTTAATGTGCGTATTGTTATGCGTTTACTTTTGTACATTGGCCAGAGGTATAGGGGGATGGTTGGGATCTCACCAACATGTTTAACCCCGCCGCATTTTTGCACCTGTCCCAAGTCAGGAGCCTCTGGCCTTTGTTAGTCTTGTATTATTTTAATTTGGAAATTAGTATGGCGTTCATTATCACTGAAATATTATATATTTGTTTAGGGGCCATCTGAAGGACGACTCCGGGTGCGGGAATTTCTGGCTACATTGAAGACCTGTTGGTGACCTTCTGTTGTTGCTTTTTGTCTCTTTGGCACATTCCCGATTTCCATTCTCGATTTTATTCTATATTATCACTTTGATAATTGGAGTGCTCATCCAAAAGGGCAAACTGAGTTTTACTTTTATTAGCCCTAGGGACAAGATAATAGAAATTACTTCAAAACCAAAATCATCCATCAGAAATAGGTCATAACAATGTCATCATTGTAACTTTTTTACCTTGACTCCGGGGTTCGGCTTCTGGCAAATACGGCTCTGCACCAGAATTTAAGTCTGAATTTGTAGTTCGACCTGAAACATAAAAATAATGCATGCAGCATATATTTTGACATGAAATAAAATTATGCAGATGTTAAATAGTGTCTACATTTGATCATACTACTTTAATCTTGATTTGAATTTTGTTTTTTACAGCATTACGGTCATAACTTTTAATTAGACTGACGTGTAAACTAAATATTTAGTGTATTCATTTAATATGCAATTGTTGTTGCTGAATTCAGGTTATGTTTTTTCAGCAGATTTGTGTTGATTTGCTTTAAAGAAAACACTCATTTGTTGTCAATACAAGAGGTAAATACGGTAATGCATTTAATCTGTTTGATTAAAATATTTCTGACCACAACATGCAATGAAAGATGTATTATACATGTTATAGAAATTCTTACATTATTTACTCGCATAGTGGCATATCCATATTTTGATTTTATGAGAACATTTTAAAAAAATTAAAATTTGAATTCTCGGTAATTTTCCTTCGATTTGACACCCTTACACTGCCATACCATATGAAAGATCAAAACTTCCCCTGAAAGAAAAATCAACATTGCTTTCCTCATTATTTAAACTGTACGCTTGATATATGGTTAATGTTTTGTCAAACACCAGCCCGAAATGCTACACAAGGCACATCCAAACATATAAAGACACACTATAAAAAAATCAATTGAAATGGCTTAACTCAATCAAAAGACTTATTAACTAACACGAGTGAAAATACACTGATATTTGATTTGATTTGACACTATACATTTATTTCCCGTGCCTGAGGGAGATATGAAGATTTGTTCACCCAAGAATATTCATATTTCACGAGGGCTCTGCCCGAGGGAAATATGATTTTTCGAGGGTGAACAAATCTTCATATCTCCCGAGTCCAAGGGAAATGAATGTTTTATTCCACTGCCTAAGCTTTGTATACTATCTGAACTTCAAATATTAGTTTGCATACCGGCATTTTTTCAGACTTATTCGCTTGTTTTTATTACTGAACACGACATACATATTGATAAACAGTACGGATAAACATTGATTATTTAATTAGTCTTTTTGTTTTAACTTCTGAAATAAATTTGAACACGATAATGATATTTGCTATTGCTATTTAGAAAATAAGAAGTTCAAGACGTTATGTACATAAACCGCGCATAACGTCGCACGATTTAGTCCCGACATGTCAGAGGGGAATATGATACTCAGAGGTGAATATGAAGTTTTGTTCGACGTCACGTGTCAAAGTTTCAACCAATCAAATGTTGATTTTGCTATCAAAATCAACATGCAGTGGAATAAAATGTAAATACAACATTTAGAAAACAAGGGGTTATATGTAAAATCATATCAAAATTAAAAACATAACATTAGACAAACTCCATCCAGCCAAATAAAATAGCGCACACAGGAACATCAAAATAATTTTAGGTATACATGGAGTTATAAATCTATTACGTTTGTTTGTGTTGCTAACCCACTTTTGTCAAATATATCGAAATTATAAACAATAATCATTAAAATGGTAGGTTTAGGTGGTTACAAAACCAGAAAAATGTCTTTACCATGTCAAGAACTCCACCTTGTCCCGTTGCTTGATAAAGTTTGATTTTGTCAATTTTAATTGACCTAGCTCTGGTTTTTTTAATCTACCTTGAAGTTCGGCATCTTTATTATACTTTTGTGCACAGGAATGATTGATTTCCATAAAGGGGATATTTGAAGTTTCCTATGATTTATAAGCTTTTGACAGTGGTTTTACACAGAATTCAAAAGTGCACCAGTCTTTTGGAAAAATTACATTTGCGTGGACTTTATCAGTTTTGTTTATGTCATAATAATTTCCAAGAGATGTCCTTTGGAACTATTAATCATTATGAAGAAATTGCAAGTCTTTTTATATACAGTTTTCAAATGTTTTTTTCTCAGATTTCCAAAGTTTGAAATTAGTAGTTTTAATCTCTGAATGCTATAGAGGATAACTATAGAAAGCAATGATTTGTTGTCTGCTTGCAGATAGTTAGTTCCGTGACACCGACTGTTTTCCATCAAAAGTTTACAAACTTTGCATTTGGGGCAAAAGTAACTTTTGTTGTCATTATTGGCGGGTTAGCGCTTAATTGTAATGAATAGCGTTTAAATATAGTAGTTTATCGCTGTTCAAATGTAAAAAAATCATTAAAAGAAAACAAATCCGGGTTACAAACTAAAACCAAGAGAAAACATCAACTATAAGAAGGAAACAGCAGAACGACAGAAGCACTGAACTGCGACTAAAAGAAACGCCTACATGCATATAAATACTGAATATTTGATAAACACTGCCATTATCCATGAATTGGGACAGGACATTTTTAGAAAAAAAGTATTTCGTTGTTTGACTACCAAAACCTTCCGTTTATATGGCGATGTTAAATAAATACTGCTAAAACGAAAAACACTACGTGACAGAAACACAACACAAACAAGAACACTCAGCACAGAGAAACACATGAATTAATGATATAATAGAACATTACATAAAGTATTTTTATGACGTATATATAATCAAAAGTAATCTTGAAATTTATACACCTATATGGAACGAGATACATTATTTTCACAATATTACTCCAAATAATTATCATTATTATGACAGTATTGAAAGGCTGCTTCAAATTCATACTTAATTTGACAAACACACAATTTTATCCATGGAAAATGGAAATTAACTAAAACAAAAATAAGACAAATGTGAAATGTTTCGAAAATACAGAATTCAAACAACAAACGATAAGACATATAACATATAACAATAAAAGTTGGGTGTTTAAGTACGAAGACACTCCATATAGCAATTGGAAAACACTCAGCAAAACAGTTAGAGATTCGGGAAATGGTTGGGTTCACGAAATTATATTTTAAAGTGAAATGCAATAGGGTCTTCTGGTCTTTCTATTGAATCGTACATTTCATAAGGTACAAGAACGTATATTTCTGTTTATTGCAGATTAATTAAATGCAATTAAATAAGACCATTTCAAACTCTAAAGTTAACAGGCTTCAGTGCTTCTGTATTTTTATAGATAAAATCGTAAAATGATTTCACATTAATGGCAATTGCAGTTGGTATTCAAAGATTTTTATTTAGCGTTTTCAATTACTTTTGTATAAAACAAATACCTGGGCGTCAGATGACAAATGTGGAAAAACTACAAAAATACTGAATTTCAAAGAGATTACTTAATGGAAAGTCCCTAAGCAAATTGCAAAATAAAAAGCTCAAACGCATCAAATGAATGAACAATAATGTATAACAACATATGTAGAAACATTGTGTTATAAGGTTAATCATTTTAAAAAACAAATTACTATGTAAACGGAAAAAAATCAAAAAAGCATAAAAACAGAGCATATATAAACATAAACCGGAGACAGGAATAAAAAAATATTGTCATATATTATGACACAATGACGGGTTGTATAATTGCCGAGTCACCTCAAATGAATATAACGAAAAATAGACTAAACAGTAAAATTAATATACAGGTACCGAATGTTTATTAGATAATATTTATTTGTGTATCATATATTTTGTTTTTTTTAAGATACTAATATTTAAATATTGAATATATTATCAAGTTCTGGCATTTCGGATTTCTTATACATGTAAATCTGGATTTGAGTTTTGTGTTATATTTTTTTTTCTGTTAAAACGTTTCTAAATCATAACTTTTGTGTAAATTATTTTTAATTGTATATATCTATTGCTTATCGGTTTATGATTTTTAAACAACGGTACTACTGTTGCCTTTATTCAAATATACACATATTGAGACTGCACTGGAGTATTTTTTATGTTTACCTTTGAATAGTTTGGCTTTAATTTGTTTGTTTGTGAAAGGAAATTAAATTGAGAATGGAAATGAGGAATGTGTCCAAGAGACAACAACCCGACCATATAACAGACAACAGTAGAAGGTCACCAATAGGTCTTCGATGCAGCGAGAAATTCCCGCACCTGGAGGCGTCCTTCACTGGCCCCAAATAAATATATATACTAGTTCAGTGATAATAAACGCCATACTAAACTCCAAATTATACACAAGAAACTAATAAAAATAAAAATAAGACAAGACAAGACAAGACAAACAAAGGCCAGCGGCTCCTGACTTGGGACAGGCTTAAAAATACGGCGGGGTTAAACATGTTTATGAGATTTCAAACCTCCCCCTATACCCCTAGCAAATGTAGAAAAGTAAACGCATAAAATTACGCAACATGGTAGTTAAAGACTATTAAAAAATCATTTAAATTTTTACTGAAGAGCAGTCTTCGGTTGTACAAGCAAATGATTGATTTGAATTGACGTAACCATGAATTGATAGTTAAGACTATATGTTATGGTAAATGTTCACAGATGTTATCTGCACAGTAAGGCCGTGTTCACACCAAACGCCATGTACAGGAAACATGTTTGTAATTAGTTTAATGTATATATACACTGGTTTCACATCTATACACCTTGTGTAATTACATAAGATTCATTCAAACTTGTAAACTATATGTCATTTTTAAATGTTCATTACGTAGAACCAAACGGATTGTTTGGACAACTTTTCTAGCGGTTAGGTAACGACCATTTTACTTCAAAAAAGGGGGGATTGATTTTTACTTGAAAAATATTCTGATCCCCAATTTGATATAAAAAAAATTGTAATACATATGATAAAATAAAAACTCTTAATTCAGAGTTTCCCTTTACATTATAAAGTTAAATATTGAAAAAAACAAATTGATTGCTAGCATAATCTTTTTTTAATAAAAACATTCGTGCAAAACAAAAAGTTCTGACTCAGATTGGATCATGGGAAATAATTGTAGTTTGCGGGGTTTTTTTTTCTTTCTCGAAATCGTTATTCTAAACACTATTTTGAGTATGAAATATAAAGGCAACAGTAGTATGCCTCTGTTCAAAACTCACAAATCGAAAGGAAAAATACAAATCCGGGCATAGAAAACTAAAGACTAGGCAACACAAACCCCATCAAAACTGAGGGTGATCTCCGGTGCTCCGTAGTTTAATCCTTATAATTAAAAGTAGTTGAATCCTTATTATAATTCTACAAAATTGGAGTTTTTGTTTCCTTAATCGTAGAGTCTATCACACGTAATTTGTATATTTGTGTCACTGAATTGACCTGGGGCACGAATAAATATTTTGTTATCGCAAACAAAAATGAACTCTGTGAAATTTACTACTGTCAGATACACAATTAGTACATTTTTTATTATCATTCAAATGAATGTGTTCTGTGTATTTTTTAGTTAACGATGAACGTGAAGTAAAAATATACTTTTTAAACGTCGCCGCCATCAGGTGTACATTGGTTACAATGTCAAGTCACTACTAATAAAGGATCAATTAACAGCGCACGAAAATATGTGATTTAAACAGTCTATTTTAGAAGACAGCATCAGATAAACTTCAGATTTTTATTTTACCATTTTCTGCAGTGATGAAGAAAAATGCACATCAAAATCCAGATATGTGTTTTTTTCCGAATTAAAATGCATAACTTTCATCTCCTAGTTTCTAATATCAAAGTTTTATCACTAAATCAATATGGTCACAATAAAATGATATTTAAGTGGTTTATCCTTACAAAATTTCTTGTGAACTATGTCTTTTTTGTATATTCTCATCATCCTTATCCATTGTGTTATCCATTCACGTAGTTATAGTTATGATGACAGCAAGACTAATTTTAATGACAGAGGTACTCATGTTATCCCTTTTGGAATCTCTTTTTGTGTATTCTCTAACTTTTAGAAGGGATTAATTTGCATAGTTTGGAAATAAGATAACGTGATTTTGAATTTGTAGCAAAGTTTATGTCCATTGTAATTTTGACATTAAATTGCAATTGTTTGATAGCTTGAATTCTTCCAAAAAAAAAGTGTTTTTTTAATCATGAACTTATTATTTACCTCAAAGTTTGTTATCAATCTGCTCTATATTAGATATTCAAAACGTATACTATTATGATGTTTTTATTCGACTATAAATGTAAGCAATAGTGACTATTATGTTGATGCTCGATTTGGTCAGCGATAATTTTACATGAGTGAGACATCATCACTACTTATTAACATAAAGATTGGTACCAGTGTGGTTTAATATGATTTTTTACAAAAACGCTCTCTTCCTGTTTGTATCGTCACTAAATTCATTTTTGCAAATGTCAGATAAAAAAGTAGAGTCTTCTAATTAACTCATAGTTATCAAAGGTACCAGACTTATAATTTAAGAATGATTTTGGTTCTATAGTCGAATTTTGACCAATTTTTGTTGGCCAGTATAATATCAACCAATCAATCATAAGATAATGAGTATACAGATTTTTGGTACATATATTTCCATTGATACATCCCGTTTCTTCTTTTAAAAGATGCATTTTCCGCCCACACAATTAACACAAAATCGACCAAATCTTTAAACTTAAAGGTATTTTGACTTACCACGTATTAAGAGTTTAGTCAAGTTTTTTTCTATTCCATCCACACGACCTGGCAATGATTGAAGGTTCGAAACCCCAACTTGTATGCTTTGTGCAACTGACTGAAGATTTAAAACTCCAGTTTGTGTGTATTCTGCGACAGACTGAAAATTTAAAACCCCAGCTTGTGTATTTTCTGCGACCGACTGGAGGTTCGAAATCCCAGCGTGTGTGTTTTCTGCGACTGTGTGAAGGTTCAAAACCTCAGCTTGTGTATTTTCTGCGACTGACTGAAGATTTTGCACGTTTTCTGACAGCTAGATGTTAAATTATAAAAAAAATATTATACACACCTGAAATATATTCTCTCATTAGCAACAAGACTTATAGATATCAATAGTTATCAAAGATACCAGGATTATAATTTAGTACGCCAGACTCGCGTTTCGGCTACATAAGACTCATCAGTGACGCTCATATCAAAATAGTTATAAACCAAACAAATACTAAGTTGAAGAGCATTGAGGATCCAAAATTCCAAAAAATTGTGCCAAATATGGCTAAGGTAATCTATGCCTTGGATAAGAAAATCCTTAATTTTTCGAAAAATTCAAAGTTTTGTAAACAGGAAATTTATAAATATGACCACATAATTGATATTCATGTCAACACCGAAGTGCTGACTATTGGGCTGGTGATACCCTCGGGGACAAAACATCCACCAGCAGAGGCACCGACCCAATGGTGTAAATAGTTATCAAAGATACCAGGATTATATTTTAGTACGCCAGACGCGCGTTTCGTCTACATAAGACTTATCAGTGACGCTCATATCAAAATGTTTTTTGTAAAATTAAAATTAAAAGTGTGTTTTTTCACCAGTTTTTCATTGAATGATGCACGATCTTTTTGTGAATAATGATAAGTTTTTTTTTACTTTGAAATCCAATTAACGCAGACGAACACCAATTACAAATCGAAACACAGACGACTAATCTATAATATGTATATTTCTTGGTTTGACCAACTTAATTTAAATGCATAAAAAATTTTGAACTTTGTCATAATTTTGTGTTTTGTAAAGATGCAAAATTTAATTCGTAAACATACTTAATTGCTTGTGCGGTCAAGTATATTGATAAAAGAATCAGTGCTTTATTCACAATTATACTTATTTTTTGTTTCAGGTTTCTTGGATGGCAGGATAGTGCAGGAACATGTTAACAATGTCAATAATATAGAAAAAGAAATTGAGATACTAAAATATGGACATGTCTTGGTACATGTTTTATTGCTACAAGTGAGATATGCAGTTCTAAGAGCAAAGTATTAACTCAAAAAGAATCTGAATATAATCCTCCATGCATGTTCCTTGTTTCTTAAATGTGTTTAATAAGATATACATTGGAGCTGCATGCACGTTATGTTATTCGTTTGCTTCAACGATTCTCTCAAAAAATTTATTGAATCACTGGTGAAGGAACGGGCGCCGAAAGGGGCTCTTGTTGTTTAGTACTCGAAATTCAATTTTGTACGGACAAAAGTGAGTCTTGTTCAACAAAATTGAGTTCAGTTTATCAAAATTTGTAGTAAACTACAAATTTAAATTTTGTCATACAAAATTTTCTTTCAATGGACAAAAGTAACTTTTGTCATGACGAAATTCATTTTTGTATCACAGACTTGACTTTTGTTACCTTTTTTGAAAATTGGTCGACAAAAGTCAATTTTGTATTCAAATTAGTTTAGTATGATTCTGAAAACTAATTTGCATACAAAATCGACTTTTGTGAGACAAAATTGACAAAAATGAATTTTGTCTTCTACAAAAGTTAATTTTGTCTACAAAAATGAATTTTGTCTACAAAAATGAATTTTGTCTACAAAAATAAATTTTGTCATCAGAAAATTGAAGTTCTCATAAAACAAGTCTATATCACATAGTTTTGTAAGACAAAAATGATTTTGTGGTGACAGAATTGAATTTTGTAAAAAAAAAAAAAAAAAAAAACCCAGAAGAGTCCTATTCGTCGCCCCGTAGAAGGAGGAAACTTGTTAAAGTACAAAAAAATATTTAATGTCGCTTTTTTTCACTGAAGCCATTGGATCTGAATTTTAAGAACATATAGTGTCATTTCATCATTTTGAAATTCTCTAATTGAAATAATGATAAATATGCAACAAAAAACATCCTCGAAAAGTCATTAACCTTTTTTTAATCATAAAATATTATTATGTTGCCCTTATCTTGATTCCATCTTTTCGGTGCAAAATTATTATGTATGTTGAAAAGATATGTACAATATAATATACCGCTGATTATGACTTTGTCATAGTACATTGTACATGATGTTTTTTTCTGCTATGACTAATGGTTGTTTTTAATAAAACTTTATGAACAAAAAAACTATGTAGGGTTTAAATAAAAAAAAAACAACAACATTTTGCATGATTCTTAATGGAAGCGGTAGTCGGTAGAGGTAACTGAATGTACATGCAAAAACTGTGTAACACCTTACAAATGGATTTACTCGTAAATAGCATATTTTAAACAACGGTTGAAGTGATACAACTACAAAATTTCATTAAATCTACCTCATTCTGTTGAAGCAAAGCTGTAATTACTTGTCTGGATGATTCCTCAGTAAGTGGTTTGACTTTCAGGTCCTTCAATCTTTGGGTAAATTCATGATTAACCTTTTCCTTCATCTTTTTGTCAACTATACCATGATTTAAAAATTCTGGAACCTTCTCCTCAATAATGCACCAATTGTTCTTGAAATCCTCGTTTGACAATTTGCTATTACAAGCATGTCCACGAACTTTATTCCGGACTTCCAACAATGCCTCTATGCTTTGTTTCAAAGGGCAACAGATTCGGAGAATCATATATGTCATCCAATCATCTAGTGATTCCTTATTTAAGATTTTCGCCGAATAACGACAAATGCAATGACCAGGAGAGCCCATGTTTATACAAGAAACTGATCCTTGCTTATCAAATAAACTCTCAAACTGTTGTTTGGAGATTTTAAAATCATCGGTACTCAGTTGCTGTCCTGGTGGACAGTAACAGCAAGAGTTTTTGTCAAATAAATGATACAGATTATGCTTATTATCATTTAATAAATCTTCAAAAGACTTGCTCTGATTTGAAAGGCAACTTGGCCAATAAATAAACTCAGGAAACATATTTAAAAACGCGTTTAAAAACGATAAGTCGAATTTCTTTAATTCAATTCCAGAAAGGGCAGTTGAGCAGCAAAAACTTAGTTTCTGTTGTGGATGTATTGTGGATTTGGTATACACAATTTCCATTTGTGCTCTTGTAAGAATAGTTCTATTTCTATAAAGTGGGCTATGTTTGGCACATTTATAACAGCATTCTTTTGAAAAATAGTGATAAATCTTATGTTGTTGTTTGTTAAATATATCTTCTAGCGAATTTGGAATATTGGCATCAACCACTGTTCGCACTGCATCCTGCACTTCTTCTAATACAGCAGTTCCAATTCTTGTTAAGTTATCTTTTTCGTCTCCATGTTGCTGCATGACGGTTTTTTTTTGCTAAAATTTAAAAAAAAAAAATGAAAATAATATAATGAATATTGAAGGCAAACACTAATGATTTATTAAGTAACTAGTATATCAAGAAGACATGTTCATGTAGAAATATTACAGTTAGGTATTCTAACAAAGTCTTAAACAATTCATTTGTCGATTTTAAATCGTGTATGGTTTGCCAAAAAAAATATCGACGTTTACTTCGGTGATGTTTGAATTATTATTAAATTATAATTCGCCAGCTCAAACAAATGTAAAAATAATTTAATAAATAAAACAACACATAATTAGGATAAGTGTGCTTACAGGTGTAGCAGCCTTTAATTTTACATTCAATATGATTCTCAAACTAAAGTCCACTATAGATTCAGGCACACTACCAATCCAATCATACAATAGTAATATACAGTAACACAATCATAAGCTATCTACAAAAGAGGAAAAAATCATATTAATATAATGTAATATATGCATATATTCCCATTAACGATAACCATCTCATAAAAGGGTGGGTTGGTGGGTAAACATGATAACGAATGCTCTACGTTCAATTATAGGCAAACTTCGAATAACTTTATTTTCACGAAAATCATGAGCGCATATACCCGTAAAACCGGTATGACGGTATAACATTAAAAACACACCATGTGCTTGATATAAACACACACACGTGTTTAATGTAAACAATCACTTTACCGTAAAGCGTTACAAGTAAATTTCAGGGGCGGATCCAGGATTTTCGATAAGGGGGGCGCAAAGTTAAATGGCGCACGCCCGCCACGCCTCCGCCTAAATCCGCCGTCATGTGAATAATACCTTTAATAAATATATAAATTCGAGTGTATTGCTGCCAACAAAAAAGTTGTGTATATAAAAAAAGAAGATCTGTTCATATAGTTGTCAGTGTCAGTTGTTGATGTTTTGTTATCGTAAATAAAAGATTATTTAGACAAAGGGCGACTTAGTGCTCGACAAAAATCGTATGAATATTTGTCAATTTGTTAGAACGTGTGTTGTTGTCTTTTTTTTCACAGGAGCTTATAGTTTGTTTCTTGCTTCGCTATTGGTCCGCCAACAGAGTCAATGTGCATTACTAAATCATTACTATGAAACAATAAAGGCGAATTAAAAGAAGGTTCTAGTTATTTCACATAACCTAATGTCAGCAAGATCCATAGAAAAGTATATTACGTAAACAATTTAAAGATGTGTGAGAGAATTGGTAGATAAGTGTATGGTGGCAAGTTTAAATAACCCGGAAGTTATTAGATTAATATGTGTATGCACATTTTCATGCAGACGTTTAAAACTTTGAAGTGAATGTGCATATCTATGTTTTACAAATGAAATTTGGTTAAAATATATTTCTATTACAAAACTTTTTCTACCCATTATACACACAAACAAACAAAACAAAAACATTTTAACTCGATCTCTGATTACATTTATTTGATATAACACATTTTCAATAATGAGTCAGTTTACTTGAATAATACGACACTTTTTTCGCTTAATACAATGCCAAAAACCTTTTGAATTTGTGTCTGCAATAAATATATGTAAAAATTATTATAATCTTTACTATGATAATATAACATGTTATAGTGTGTGTAACAAAAACAATCTTACCTTTGGTTAAGGATTCAGTGCAAATATGATGTATACCGGAAATGAGTGTTTTAAATGACTGCGAATCTACTTTAAATAACTTTCTCAAATGTAACCAGGTCACCTAAATCTATAGATATAAGTAGTAAGTACGTGACCACACTACAGTAATATTGAAATAAGTAATAGTTGGAGTAACGTTATATATGAAAAGTACATTTTGATATTTTTCTTCACTTTATTAGATTTTTTTAATATGTTTACCCAATTCTTTATGATTGATTAAAATTTCAAAGGCTTGATTTGGTGCTAAATTAAAAAAAAATATATTAAAACTTGCAAAGCGCTTCACCATGAATTTAACACCCAAATCTATCATTTTCAAATCCAAGGGTAAATAATGACCAAACAAAAAAAGCCATTTATCTTAATAAACTCATCATCTAGACCCGAGTCTAGACCAGGCTTAAAATTATGGTAGACCGCCTTTTCGTCTACAAAAGACTCAACAATGACGTCATAAAAATGATGAAGGCTGAATTAGAGTAATATTTCATTTTTCAATAATAATGAAAGGTTTTACAGCTATAAGGTTACCAGACATCAACTAACTCAATCAAAAGTGACATATGCGAGTTCAAGAAGAAAAAAATAGTTGATAAATATATTATTAAACAGCTACTTAATAAGACAAAAACTATGAGTTACATTCAGACATAATCAGAAGGTATATACTACGATAGTCAATGATAAATGGAAATTTTCCATGTATTAATTTACGTTCATTTTAGCGTTATTCAGTTGAAAATACATTGGAACTAAAAGTCAAACAAAGTTTACGGATAACATTAATATATATATGCAGTATGTTGGCAGATGTTTTTTGTTTCAGTTCAGTGTTTATGTTGTTCCATTGATTTCCTCTTATATAGTTCAGATGTTGCCTCCAGTTTAGTTTGTAACCTGGATTTGTTTTCGCTTAATCGCCTTATGACTATTGAAAGCGGTATACTACTGTTGCCTTTATTAATCGACAAAGTGTTAGAAAGTCAGCAATACATTGAAATTACGCTTGATAAATTTCATAAGTTCAGATTGCTTTTTCGGTTTTACATTCATCAGCAACTCTCAAAAATAAACTATTCTAAATACGTATAATTGTACCTTATGAGTAATATTATTAAAGGGGTCCACAGAGAAAAGACAACTTCTTCTAAGATCACATTTGCCGGGTGAAGTTTGAACTTGAGTTTTTCAGATAAATCTTAATTTATTAACTGGTTATCAATTAGGTCAGTACCGAATCAGGTTAAACGGGCGAGGAAGATACCAATATGAAATTAAAAACTAATAAGTCGAAAATCTAGATCCGTATATCAATTTTGCCTGATGGAATTGAAACCTTTGTTCTTAAACAAAAAGTATTTAACATCTAGGTATTTTAGAGTAGTCAATACTGAATCACTGACTACAGAGCTGAAGATAATTGAAAACTAATAGTCTATCAGCAGTTTATTGAATCATTACGAATAAATTTAAATAAAAAATGAGCAACACACTGAACAATATAAAATTGTTGATTTTAAATGTAAAAATAAATAGACATTTAAGGGAAAATATGCTTATCACTATCTAGGTATTTTCATCAACAGCTGTAGCAATGCTGCATCTATACAGATGAATTCCTGTAATCTATTGGTTCAGCATGTGTATTTTCTTGAGATTGTAACACAGTAATGTAACTGCTGTAACCATGTTTTGACTATTTTACCGATTATATAAAAAAGATGTGGTATGATTGCCAATGAGACAACTATCCACAAAAGACCAACATGAAACAAACATTAACAATTATAGGTCACCGTACGGCCTTCAACAATGAGCAAAGTCCATATGCCGGTTTTGTTCACGCATCGTTGTAAAAATAACGAAATTTGATTCCGCCAGTTCAAACGCCAGTGATATGTGTGGAATTAAAAAATGTGTCCACCAATGATCTTTTACACTTTTTGATATTCTAATAATATATTAAGTACCATGATAACAAGTGTGTGGTTGGACAGGATGTATAAATTCGCAGACATGTCTGGTCACAATAGTTATCAAAGGTACCAGGATTATATTTTTAATACGCCAGACGCGAGTTTCGTCTACATAAGACTCATTAGTGACGCTCAGAACAAGATAGTTAAAAAGCCAAACAAGTACAAAGTTGAAGAGCATTATGAACCAAAATCCAAACAGTTGTGCCAAATACGGCTATGGTAATCTATTCCTGGGACAAATTGGACGTTAAATACTTTGAACTATGTAGAGATAGCTTCTTATGCAGAGAGTATTAAACACGTTTGAAACACTTTCATAAATAATTAAAAATTTGGTGACTATGTGGAACGCATCTATCCCATTGAACTAGAGATAAAGGATACTACAGATACAGTTACGTCGGCTTCATATCTTGACTTATATCTCGACATTGACCCTGAGGGTCGGTTGAAAAAAAACTTTACGACAAAAGAGATGATTTCAGCTGTCCAATTGTGAACTTTCCATTTCTAAGTAGCAACATTCCAGCAGCACCTGCATACGGGGTATATATCTCCCAATAGATACGATATTCCCGTGCTTGTATTTCCTATCATGATTTTCTTGATGGAAGGTTGCTGCTCACAGGGAAGCCATTAAACCAAGAGTTTCAAATGGTGAAGTTGAAATCATCCCTTCGTAAATTTTACGGACGCCATCACGAGTTGGTTGACCGTTATGGAATGACCGTTTCACAAGTGATATCGGATATGTTCCTTACCATGCTTACGTCGTAACTACAATCCCCTTCCCTTTCATGAATGTGACCTACCGAATTAGGCTATTTACCGGATTTGATATCACATAAGCAGCACGACGGGTGCCACATGTGGAGCTGGATTTGCTTACCCTTCCGGAGCACCTGAGATCAACCCTAGTTTTTGGTGGGGTTCGTGTTGTTTATTCTTTGGTTTTCTATGTTGTGTCATGTGTACTATTGTTTGTCTGTTTGTCTTTTTCCTTTTTAGCCATGGCGTTGTCAGTTTGTTTTAGATTTATGAGTTTGACTGTCCCTTTGTTATATTTCGTCCCTCTTTCATGGGTTCATAGGGGATCTCTAGTAAATCTATATTGTCCCGTACAAAAATACAATATTTTCCGCCAATTATCCCGGTTAATTGTGTGTATCGATAAAAACAAAATCTTGATCTGGACATGCATAAAATAATAACCACTAAATAGAAAATTCTTTCCATCCAGATAAAACTAGATACAACCAGATATAGACAAACAAGACCCCACTGAATTTTCTAAGATTAAGGCAGAGAATTGTACAATAGGTAGAATTGATGACATCTAGGCATGCGTTGCAATCGCATAAAGATATCGCATATTAAGGTAGAGTACATTAAGAACATATTCGTGATACTAGTATTAATAATCGCATCAACATCAACCTTCACATAAGGATCAAGAGGATGAACAAAAGCATTTGGCAGCACACAAAACCTACCACAAGATATAAAAGGGTAACGATACTTATTATTCTGTAGCTGATGCGCATTTCTAAAAATGATTTTTCCGATAAAACAAAAGAAAGACCTAGATTATGGCAAAATCAGGACAACGAAATTCGTTTAGCAAATGACCCTTAAAAATTATACACACATAAACAAAAGCATACCACATAGCCGGACCACATAGTTCCAGATAACCGGACTTAGAACTGTGAATCTGGCTTATGAATAAATAAAGACATCAGTAGTAAACAACTGTTAAATAGTCATAATTCGATTAGGCAAAAACATATCCGGATAAAACACCAAAAACCGAGGAAACTCATTTTTTAACACATTTAAACGTTTAATTCCCGTATACAATTACCTTAGTCGTCCAGGTAACAGACTAGGGGTCTCTTTTTACAAAATTAACCATATATCCAGGGGCAATAGAAGGCTATTAAAGTAGTCCACTTAATACCTTGGATTTACTATTAGTTACAAGAATAAATCCACTTAATGTTAGAAGCGTCTGAGGGAAACACATTGACTGTCTGAGGAACTCAATGGAACAACAAAAACACCGAACTACAACACAAGCCAACGCCAACATAACAGAAATATACTGTGGATGACAACTGTAATGTTTTTAATAAGGAGACCTCCCGAATAAGGAGATGCATAGTCACAATAATCTACAAAATAATTTGTAACTTTATCGTTTGTCTATGGGGAACAAAAAAATATTTATTGATATCAGTCATCAAAGACTACTCAAATATAAAGGATGTGAAGATTATTGTGTGGTATGCCAAGTACGCTTTCGTTTATAAACCATATGTGAAATATCTTGAAACAATATAAAAACTAGATAGGGATTAGCCAGGAATTAGACCAAAGAATTGCATCTTGATATGACTTTCATAAATTCATCATGTCCTTAATGAGCAAAATGATTACGGATAAAGGTGTCCAATTTATAGAAATCATATATCTTATTAAATTTTAAGATTGTAAAACACGCAAAATATCAATTTTACTTCTTGTGATATTACATTATATTGCAATTATTACAAGATATGGTAATTAAGCATATCAATCATGTAGTTGGAAATAGATTTATGGAATTAAAATATCTTAAAACACTTGAAAGCTCAAATCAAAAGTATAATATCTATAGTTTCAAACAAAAAGGGATAGTGCTAAGGCATATATGTATAGGATCTCCTTGGTTTTTTTAGAACAAGAATCATTGTGTTTTAGAAGAAAACGTGAGTTTCATTGTATATGAATTTTGTGTAACATTTTATTGTGAATTTATACTATTTCGCAATTTCAGTCTTTAAGGGAAACCGCTTACTTATCAATACATGATATTTGATTTTATGTTTTGTGTAGCTTCGGAAGCCAGTACATAGTTTAAACTTTTATTGTATTTTGGTTCTGCTTGTAAAGAGGAAGCTGAAAGTTTATAGATATAGAACGATGTGATATGAGTGCCAATAAGACAACTCTACCATCCAAGTCACATTTTGTAAAAGTAAACCATTTGTTTGTTAAAACCATTCAATCGCGTAGTGGAATTAACTATTTGTGAATTCTTATAAATTCTATATAACTTTTGGGCTATTTTAAATCTCGGTTTATTTCTAAAATTTATTCTTACATACTTTTAATTTTTTAACCCTGTATGCTAACATTGCCTATGTTAAAATTGTTTGTATGTACATTAAACGGCAAATATATGTGACGTATAAATTTTCTGACGTCTGACACGCGAATCAATGAATGTGTTTGTAGATAGATGTTTTTGTGTTCTGTTAAATTGTTTCTTTTAAAATTGTTACACGAAGATGACTGCTGTGCCCATATTTTGACTATTTTACTTATTGTGTCTCTTTAGTTAACACATCGTTGTAAATATAACGGAATTTGATAAAACTGTCATCAAAGTGAAAGGGTTAGCGCTATAAAACCAGGTTTAATCCACCATTTTCTACATTTGAAAATGCCTGTACTAAGTCAGAAATTTTACAGTTTTTGTCCATTCGTTATTTATGTGTTTTGTTCTGTAACAAACAGCCTTAGATAGTCTTGTATCTTTTTTTTCAATTTTAGTTCATTTCATTTTTTCTAGGGTGAGGTATATGACGTCCAGTCTAACTGAATTAATACATATTTTTGTTAAGGAGCTTCTGCAACCCGCCTCTGGGTGCGGGATTTTTTTGTTATGTTGAAGACCCATTGTTTGTCTCTGGGTGTATTTTTTTCGTCTTTTGTCGGGTTGTTCATTTTGAAAATTTTCAATTCTAATTTTTATAATAACAACAACAAAAAATTCTAGATAATAAAAAGTATAAATATATCTGCCTATTTTTAAACATATTAAAAGAATCGTCTTATACTTATCGATCATATAAATGTTGTTGGCAAAGGAATTCTAGATTTGTGTATGACTTTCATACATAAATCATTACGGATTTCAAAGATTATTTAGGTATGGGTCAAGTTGATCTCATTTCCAATGTTTATATGTCTTTGACATGCCGAAGATCCATTCGATGTCGGTCGTTATGAAAATATGAGTTTAATCAATGTGAGATGATTGATTATGTAAAAGATCAGTACATAAAGCAAGCATTTCTTACCGTAGAATACGAACGCCAAGGCTGTCTTCTGATGTTCATTGTTTAATATATTCGGTGCTTAAAGAATCATGTTGAGTAGTATTTATATTATGTTCAGTAGATTTCATATTATGTTCAGAAGTTTTGATATCATGTTCCTTGCATTATTATATGCAGTGGTATTTGAATAATGTTCGGTACTTCTGACGTTAAATTCAGTGGATTTTTTATCATGTTCAGTAGATTCAATATTTTTTGCAGAACATTGTGTATTACCTTTCGTGGTCCCGGTTTCTGTATATTCGGCCAATTATTCATTATTAATGAATAAACCACCGACTATAAAGAAACTGGGACCACGAAAGGTAATACATAATGTACGGCAAATATATAAATATTGAATCTACTGAAATGTACTGAACATAATATAAATATACTACTCAACATAATGCATGAAGCACCAAAAAATATTAAATAATCAACAGCAGAAGACAGAAGAAGCTGAAATATCAGGCAGAACTGTTCATACTGATTTAGTGCAAAATGATAACATAATATTTAAAAAAAAATAAAAAAAATATATAATTAAAGGGGCCATGCTGTCAAGTTCATGGTCACCGATTTGAATCAAATTTTCATACTTTATTAAAAAAAAAACCAATGAAAAACAATTATCCAAACTACCAAAAGTGTAAAATAAACAGTTTACAGAGCATAGGGTCAATACTATGTAGTTTCGTTTCATGTGTATTTTAGTCTAGACTCCATCTAATTAAATATCGAGTTGACCTCAGATGACCATATAAGCGATGTAAACATAAATATACTAATGATTAGATATAAATAGATTAAGCCACACGTACATTGAATGTTTAAAGGTCCGTTTAATTTTATTTTATAGATTAAAATATATATGTTTCTCGTTTTTACATGTAGAAGAAAGATTTTAGTGGATCGAATCAGTCATCAAATGATTTACCTCTGATTCACTTTGAATGTTGACATTCCTTTCCTTTAAATAAACAGTACACGAACAAAGCATGCGTTGTCCATCTCTAATTAAGGGGCTAAATTGAAGTTCACATGAATACCAGTCTATGGAAGGTGCGATACGATAACAACTTTTCTTATATCAATGAGCGATATTGTCATATATCAACGAGTTGCATTGTGGGAAATCTCAGACGAATATTAGCATTTGTACGAAAAAGGGCAGATTTCTCGGTATAAAGTAATTATTCTTTTCTTAAAACAGGATGACATTTAACACGACATACGTCTGCTGTATAATTTCCATGAATTATTTTATGCAATAAAAAGCAAGGTGTATTTAAACGAGAAAATTAAATTGTTCAATAAATGAATCATAATTGCACGATTTATCATTTGTAGGTGAACACAATCAATAAAAATCACGTAGCAAATTCAGTGGAATGCAATTGAGATGAATTCAATTGTTTACTATGCCAAAATCACCTATAAGTCAAAGTTACTGCTATATTGTCTTATATCAATGCGATGTTTGTCATATAGCATAGCGATACTTTTTTATTATCAAAAAATTATGAATGCGATACTTTTCTAATATAACTGCTATAGTTTTCTAATATAAAATGAATACGAGGAAACGTCTCAAGGCATGTCAAGAAAACCACAAACATAATTCAAAATCTTTAGTAGTTCATGACCGGCTTAATGTTTTAGGATCAATATCACTAAAATTTCGTTTCTGTAGCAAAATTAACGCTTACATGTACTTATCATTTCCAAAATGTTGCTTGACCCTATTGTTAGTTGGAAGTGTTAACAACCTGTTCAGTTTTTTATTCAGATCGAACGAAAATCAAAAATCTTGTGAAACAGGAAATGTATTTATTATCAACATGGACGCTTATTTACGGATTTAGCTATACTTTTTGGACCTTTGGGATTATAGCTCTCCATCTTTTATATAAGCTTTGGATTTCATTTTTTTTGGCAACGAGCATCACTGAAGACAGGGTATTGTCGAAATGCGCATCTGGTGCATGAAAATTGGGACCGTTAATGTTATTACTAACACTGGGTTGGTGTCTCTGCTGGTGGACGGTTAGTTCCTGGGGGTATCACCAGCCCAGTAACCAGTTCTACGGTACTGGCATGTAAATACGGATTTTTTGTGTTATTAAAACTTTCTGTAACAATTTTTTAGAAATTATTATAAATTATGGAATGTATCTCCCTCATGCAAAGCTCTGATTCCTTTCACGGATTTTGCTATACTTTTTGGACCTTTTGGATTACAGCTCTTTATCTTTTATATAAGCTTTGGATTTCAAATATTGTGGCTACGAGCATTGCTGAAGAGACATGTATTGTCGAAATGCGCATCTGGTGCAGGAAAATTTGTACCGTTAAGTGCAGGAAAATTTGTACCGCCGTAAGTGCAGGAAAATTTGTACCGTTAATGTTTTTACATCGCGACGAACGCGAGGACATTCCGCTGTATTGTTGCCAGAGATTTGACCTTAGTTTTTGACTAGTAACCGATCGTATAAATACGCTAACATTTCTTAGTGCAAAATAACAATCCGTATCGCTTGTTATGAATTCTTTTCTACAATGAATACTACAAACAAATGTTTAGAAAACAAATAAATAAGATGGTAATGTCTGTTGACGTTAGAAATAAACTCATCATAGATACCAGGACTAAGTTTTGTTTATACGCCAAACGCGTGTTTCGTCTACAAAGGACTCATCAGTGACGCTCGAATCCAAATGTGTATACATCTTTTCTATATTTAAGAAATAATTCAGGGAAGCCATAGATTGTTGAAAATTTACACATGGATTGGGACGTGATATTCGAATTTTATCCTGTTGATTTCTCCGAGCTCTTGTGCATTACTTCTTTTTATTATGCATCCGAATAAGAATAACAGTTATTTAATTTTTTTTAAATGCACTTTTTAAAACAATAAAAACGGCAAATATGTTCCAATGCATGTAGATTTACGCGGGAAGTATATTGTACATAACAGCCATTATTATGTATACATCTGAGTCTGCGCTAAGTATAATAGATCTATCGAGAATTTTGTCACAGTGTTGTTTACAAAGCGAAAGAAGCACGTCATACTAGAATTATAGATTTAGATCTTTCAGTGCTGTTTATTTGGTATTTTTATTGACGTAATCGTTCTTGTACCATCATAACTGTCGTTACCGTTAAAGCTTTAGAAGTGTGCTAGTTTATATTGCACTGTACAAAAGATTCAGCACCCAAATGACGTTTTTGGAGGTCTGGGGAGCAGTTATTTATAAGGGGATATTTCAAAGATTTATAGATATAAGAAGATGGTGCATGAGTTCGAATGAGACAACTTTCCACAAAGTATAATGATTTATTTCAAGTAAACCATTATAGATCAAAGTAGGGCCTTAAACACGGAGCCTTTGCTCATAGCGAATACCACGCTATATAGGAACAAACAAAAATACCAGTGTTAAACCATTAAAACAGGAAAACCAACGGTCTAATTTGTATAAAAAAAGGAGATTTAAAAGTACAGGTCAGATTTTGTCGAATCAATCTGAACGAGAACAGAATGATTAATCTTTGTCACAAGTTAGTTTCATTGTTATCAATAAAGAAAGTCTTACATGCGTGCATTGCGAGCAAATCAGATATATATTATTTCGGTGCGTTCATTATAAAATTGCTAAAAATTAATGTTATATAATATGTGAACAATAATTTGATACTTATCTATTTGATTACGTCATTGTTTATTAAAACCAATCGGTACTGGCATTTTTACATTTTGAAAATGGTGGATTGAACCTGGTTTTCTAGCGCTAAACCTCTCACGTGTATGACAGTCTCATCAAATTCTGTCATATTTACAACGTTGCGTAAACAAATCAGACATAATGGGTAAAATTGTAAAAATATGGGTACAACAGTCAAGTATTAATACTAGTAAGTACTAATATTGATATAACAAAAACACCGCTATGATATTTTAAAAGTATAGCATTGATATTTTATTGCTTATTTATGTATATAAGAAAAACACAGCACTTTAAATTTTACACGGACATAAACTTTTGCTTCTAGCTAACTTCTGAATGTATATTTAGACTCAATTGTTGTTTATATTTGAACAATAAGTTTAAAAGTTAGTATTTTCTTAATTTTTCGTTGCCAAAAATAACATTTTCCGCATGAAATGTCTGCATGTTTACAATTGATATTAGACAATATCGCTATGTGATTTAAGAAAAGTTTTTATCGATACGCTTCTTCCACAGACTGAATAGGATTTAATGAGGTCGACTTATTCACTTGCATGTGAAACAGTCATTATCAATATTATTTAGCTTAATTTGACAAAATTGAACCATTTTGGCTGCTAAAAGCGAATTATTATTTTGCTATTTCACTTTTATTATTGATTGAACAAAAACAAATCATACGTAAATTTGTTATGCATCTCCTAGCTAGTGCCCCTTTAAAGTGTAAACAAATTATTTTATAGATAGAATATTATAACCCATCCGGAGCACCTAGCTTCTTTCTAATTTTTGCGTATCTCAGGCTTAGTTTTCTATGTAGTGTTTTGAGACTGTGTTTATCATTTCATCATTCTTCTTTTTCTGCTTTGACATTGACAGTGTTAACCCCGCCACATTATTTATGTATGTGTCTGTCCCAAGTCAGGAGCCTGTAATTCAGTGGTTGTCGTTTGTTTATGTGTTACATAATTGTTTTTCGTTCATTTTTTTGTACATAAATAAGACCGTTAGTTTTCTCTTTTGAATTGTTTTACATTGTCTTATCGGGGCCTTTTATAGCTGACTATGCGGTATGGGCTTTCCTCATTGTTGAAGGCCGTACGGTGACCTATAGTTGTTAATGTTTGTGTCATCTTTGTCTTTTGTGGATAGTTGTCTCATTGGCAATCATACCACATCATCTTTTTTATATTTCCTCCACTTATTAAGACTAAGTATCTTCTGTCTCTTATTATTCATGCAAATTAAAAAAAAACTGTGATATACTGTTCCCCAATGATACCTACGCTATAAACATTCGATTGTCCTGAGGATTCTTCAAATGATTTGTGTACATCTGCCACTACGAGCCAGCAAATCAGTACAATTTTATAAAAACAAAATATATGAAAATAAGAAGATGTGGTATACTAGTAGTTGCAAATGAGACAACTCTCCACAAGAGACCAAAAGACACTGAAATTGAGAACTACAGATCACCGTACGGACTTCAACAATAAGCATAGCCCATATCTCATAGGCAGCTATTAAAGGCATCAAATTTACTAATGTAAACCAATTCAAAAGAGAAGACTACCGGTCAAAATTATGAACGACATAAATAGAAATATATTACACAGCAATAAACGATAACCACTGAATAAAAAACCGGCACATACAGACTTAAGAATGAAGCGGGAGTAAAACTCATTTTAAGACCCCCAGGGCCCTTTTTCCTTTCGTCTCACTTTGGACAGTGGCGTAACAGTACAAAAATTTCGAACTACAAAAATTATCAGATGTAAATAAATAGAAATATATCTTACAAAAACACAGAGTGGACGAGGACGGTAACATATGCATGAAATTAAGAATGGAAATGGGGAATGTGTCAAAGAGATAACAACCCGACCAAAGAGTGAAAAAAGCCGAATGCTTTTAGAGTTTTTAATATTACCCCCCTTATTACCTTTCGGACAATTCGGTTGCGTAATGACCTTCAAGTATATAACATTACGTATTATTTGGAGCACTATCCACACCACCCCTTAAGGTATTGACTAACTTGGACTCAGGTAAAACGTTTTGGAAATTTCGGTTTTTAATGATCTTCAAATTCGTATTTTTAAAATTAGACCTCCCAATTGCCGAATTGATTCGAGCATTATAGCGTAATAAATTTTTAGCCTGGTATCTCTAGTGAGATTTTTCGTGAATGATAAAACAAAATATGTGTGGTACGGAGACAATTTTCACAAAATAGATATCTTTATGAAAGTCTAGTCCACTAGAAGTAATAAAGACAAAGAAGTGAGCAAAAAAGCAAGTGGAATATCCTTTCTTTGAAATCCATAATTTTTGCTAAAGGTTTTGTTTGTCTGAAATACAAAATTAAATTAAGATAAACCATAATGTTTCCAGTCAAACAACAAACTTTTAACATGTTTAACCCCGCCACATTATTTATGTATGTGCCTGTCCCAAGTTAGGAGCCTGTAATTCAGTGGTTGTCGTTTGTTTATGTGTTACATATTTGTTTTTCGTTCATTTTTTTACATAAATAAGGCCGTTAGTTTTCTCATTTGAATTGTTTTACATTGTATTATGGGGGCCTTTTATAGCTAACATATGCGGTATGGGCTTTTGTCATTGTTGAAGGCCGTACGGTGACCTATAGTTGTTAATGTTGTGTCATTTTGGTCTTTTTTATGGGTAGTTGTCTCATTGGCAATCATACCACAATTTCTTTTTTATATTTTGTAAATATTATCCAGTTATTTCAGAAGCATAAATTTCTTCTTTATCTCTTTCAGTTCTAAAAAAGGCGAGGCGAGTTTTATAATGGCTAGTCAATTACTGGATGTGTTCAATTATTCCTTTGAGTCCGCGGAGCATATTGAACACTCATCAAAAAATGAAAATAATAAGATTGAAGATTCGTCAAAAACCGAAACGAAGTACGAAATTTTTAAAACCGAAGAAAGTGGAAGTCAGATAGATATAAGAACTGAGTCGAAGGATCCAAAGGAGGAAATTAATGACGAAAAAGGTATGCCATCTAGTTTTGGT
Organism: Mytilus edulis; assembly: GCA_019925275.1. Taxonomy (NCBI): domain Eukaryota; kingdom Metazoa; phylum Mollusca; class Bivalvia; order Mytilida; family Mytilidae; genus Mytilus; species Mytilus edulis. Next base: position 63,380,490 of record CM034361.1, read on the forward strand.
TTGACTTGTAGAAGTTGCATTCTTTCAAACTTTTTATAAAGAGCCAGTGTCTAACCTGCTTTGATTATGGATCATAATGGTTTTACTCAATACATTTACTACTATAATCGAGGATCCAAGTTATAACATATATTATAGAATTAAGTTAGATTAATCATAATATAAAATTGAGAAAAGAAATGGGGAATGTGTCAAAGTGACAACAACCCGACTATAGAGCAGACAACAGCCGAAGGCCACCAATGGGTCTTCAATGTAGCGAGAATTCACGCACTTGTAGGTGTCCTTCAGCTGGCCCCTAAAAATATATACTCATAATATTTTTCTTGACTACTGATAAAACAATATCATTTAAACGTCAATAACAAATCTACTAGAATCCTCAATACAAAACTGATGTCCGAATACCATTCTATTATCATCAACGATAATATAAACAGGCGGTCTCAATGTAATCTTATAAACGCCGGTATAAAGGTAAAGTAGTAAAAAACAAGTGTTATTGGGTATCTTTCCATGACACAAAATCAGATCATGCACAGCAATATATGCCAATTGATATTTTATCGTGAGTTTTTCTATGTTGTGATGTTTTACTATTGTTTCAGAAAAAGGGAAAAGGTTTGGATCCATTAAAACGTTTAATCCCGCTGCAAATGTTTGCACCTGTCCTAATTCAGGAATCTGAAGTACAGTAGTTGTCGTTTGTTTATGTAATTTATACGTGTTTCTCGTTTCTCGTTTTTTTTCGTTATAGATTAGGCCGTTGGTTTTCCCGTTTGAATGGTTTTACACTAGTAATTTTGGGACCCTTTATAGCTTGTTGTTCGGTGTGAGCCAAGGCTCCGTGTTGAAGGCCGTACATTGACCTATAATGGTTTACTTTTTTTAAATTGTTATTGGGATGGAGAGGTGTCTCATTGGCACTCACACCACATCTGTTTATATCTATTTAAAATAACAAGTTTTGTTAACATCTACCAGTTTTAAAAGTGATATATTATAGGAACTATTTTTAACTTCCTTTTTCCCTTTCAGATCTTGACATTCTGGAAGCGGATAACGTTATCGCTCGTCCGTTACAGAAGGTGCCTATATCTATTGAGTCCGACTTGCAGTTTGAACTTACAGCAAAAGAAGGGAACAATGTTGTTGCAAAATCTATCATAGATGAACTGAATTACGATATGGCAAAACTCAAAGAGAACGATCATCAAGAAGAGGACAAACCTGAATTTACTGCTAAAAGAGAAGAACTGGCAGTAGAAAAAGATATCATAGTGGTATTCTTTTAATATTTCTGTTCCTCAAAATGGGTGTCTTACTATCAGTGATAACGCTTAAAACTACTTATTGAATATCTCATTTGACCAAAATATCACTTGGTGTAAATTAACCAATTATCAGAATTGACGAACAGACGCCATTGATGCCTTGATTTGTATTTCAGTACAACAAATAACAAACACTGATTTTGTTTGGATATTGAATTGTCATGGCAACATTTAATCAAAATTCATTCATAAAACAACAACAACTGTTACAACAACAGTACACAACCAAAATATTTGTCAATCAATAAAATGTTGATGACGATTGAACTAATCATTGTATCACAGCTGGGCGATCCAAAGCTGGTGTACTGAAGGGCGGTCCATTCAGCAATATTTCAGAATTAGCAGCTGGGCTATCCATAGTCTGCATAAAATGAAGTAAATTACGCTCCGGTTGTGTGACTGCTTCAGCATGTTACCATGACGGATATGTGTTTGAAGACTGGAGCATCTGAAAAATAAATAAAACCAGCAGCAAACAAAGTTCAATTCTTAAGGGTGGGAGAGGATGGGTCTTAATTTTTTCACGTCCTCTCCGTTCAGTATTCAAGGTAAAAGAGACCGTTAAATTGCACGGACTTCTACTACTCGGCTGTCACATGCTCAAATTAGCATAATAAGAGTAAAGGACGACTCGATTTGTCGAGTCTCAATACATGTATATGTTAATTCAATAAATTAATTTAATTTTCATTTAATTAAATTCTATTATTGAATATCTCATTTAACCAAAATATCACTTGGTGTAAATTAACCAATTATCAGAATTGACGAACAGACGCCATTGATGCCTTGATTTGTATTTCAGTACAACAAATAACAAACACTGATTTTGTTTGGATATTGAATTGTCATGGCAACATTTAATCAAAATTCATTCATAAAACAACAACAACTGTTACAACAACAGTACACAACCAAAATATTTGTCAATCAATAAAATGTTGATGACGATTGAACTAATCATTGTATCACAGCTGGGCGATCCAAAGCTGGTGTATTGAAGGGCGGTCCATTCAGCAATATTTCAGAATTAGCAGCTGGGCTATCCATAGTCTGCATAAAATGAAGTAAATTACGCCAAAATTATCATTCGGACTTTAGTACAGAATGATAATCCGCCACAAAATTTACCCATGACAATTCAGTTATCTCCAATTCTACAATCAACTTTTCAACAACATTTAAACAATCAAAATAATAAAAGATATTGCGAATTCAACAGTTATATAACAACCAAATTACATAAAATACATGTTTTTACATCCAATATCAGTATGAACTGTGTTTATTTTAAATTAGAGGTGATCGTGAGGAAATACAACACAATGTGGATACTTTATGAATGTTTCTAGTGCTGACTGAATTTGATTCAAGAAAATATCATTTCCAATAAATGATAGATGTACTCCATCGTCAGAATATAGCGCTGGATGACGATCATCAAAATCTGGATATTTGATAACGTATCCTCCATGTTTGAGTATATAAGATCTCACTCCCCTATTTATTCTCTTTCTTGTAACTTCCATGGCATGGTCATCATTTGAGTAACGCCATGAACGCCTGGGAAGAATGCTTGACCATATAAGAGAGCAATTTGGGAGCATGCGAGGCAGAATTGCTATTGTGAATTTAATGTGATATATCAGAGCACCACATGGTACATTTCCTATGTCATTCCCACCACAATGCAATATCAACGCATGTGGAATTTTGTTGCATAAATTAATGATGCTGTTAACTGTGCCAACAACATCGTCCCATTTCATACCAGATTTGCCTGCCCATCGCAAAAAACAATTATTATTTTTCAAAAGACCTAAATTACTACCTGAAGGTCTGTTCTCCGAGTGATCACGAGCACTGCATATTATTGAAGAACCAATAATCCATATTTCATTACTAAGACAAGCTGAAATTATAAGTTATTTGGTTAGCTCAATTCTTATGTAACGTTTAAAGGATGCAGATTTCCAACGACCTAAAGTCATAATTTCTTCATCAGTATGACCATTCATAGCAAAATGTGTAGCTGCTCCTATTCGAAATGAATGCGTGTTGTACTCATTTGGATTACAATCAATAAATTTCATGGTCTTGCATAGTACACTTGAAAATTGATATCGTGTTACACTGGTTTTGTTGAAATGACAAAAAAGTGGTCCATTGTTTTGGTGTCTGATTGAAATAAATTTCAATAACAATCTCACCGGGCAAATATCTACTTGATTAAATCGTTCAACTGTTAATGTTGTAGATAAACCATTTTGGTCTGTTTTCGAAAAGGGAATTGTGATATATGCAGATTGTGAATGATGTGAAATATTGACATCATCGTTGTTAATGACATGTTGCGTATTTCTATTAATTGTAATTTCGCCGATTCTCAAAAATGCAAAAAATGCTAATGAAAACATGGATCTAAATAACGTACATTCATATACTGAAGAACAGACAAATTGCAACGAGTTTATTAATCGAGCTAATATTTCTAAAGTTATAGGTTTGCGACTATCCACTACGCCATATAGTTTGTCCATTCCTTTCAACATTTTTTGTATAATGAACGATGAAGTCAAATCAGTGAGCTCATTTATTCGCAAATAATAGCTTAAACCTGACAAGTAAACCTTAACCGTTGCAGGGGCATATCCTAATTTTGATAAATAAGCAACATAATTGACTAAATGCGAAATACTGGGCGGCCATGTATTTCCTAAACCTTCTTTTAATCTAAATGAAACAAATGAAGTCAGTCCATTGTTATACGTTTTCAATGTATTCTGAGAATTCGAAGCGTCCAATAACTTTGCTATTTCTGGTCTAAAATGTTCCAAAACTCCTCCGGAATTGTAGCTGGATGTGTATCTGCTGTTAGGGCCAGACTTTTGAATTTCTGAAATTTTTTACGAGAAATACAATCTGCAATCATATTTGTATAACCAGGAATGAACTGTGCCTTAATGTGAAAATTGCCTAATAATGACCAATATACTATGTGTCTAACAAGGTTCATAATTCGTATAGATTTTGACGTCTTCTTATTTAAAATTTCAACCACGGCATTATTATCCGAATTAAATAAAATTTTCTTTTTTAGAAAAAGGTTACCCCATAAGTAAAAAGATAGTGCAATAGGTATCATTTCTAAATATGATATATCCCTGAGAACTTCAGTACCAGACCATTCTACAGGCCATTTAAGAAAAGCCCATTTACCTTGGAAATAGCAGCCACACCCTTTTGTTGAACCACCAGCGCTGTCAGTAAATAGTTGTAAAACTGAATTTGAAGTCCAATCAATGTCGAGCATGTAACTAATACCGTTAAATTTGTCTAAAAACAATTCCCATACCAATAAGTCTTGATACATGCCTTCTGTGATTCTGACATAATGATGTGGTTTCTTTGCATGACTACTTGCCAAATAAATTCGTCTGCTAAATGCTCTGCCTGCAGGTAGAGCTTTTGCACAAAAAGCTAATGACCCACACAAAGATTGTAGGTCCCTTAAAGTTATCTTTTTCCTACCCAATACCCATTTAATTTTTGACTTTAACTCCAATACTTTGTCCTCCGGAATTTGTATTAGCATTTTTTCTGTGTCTATAAGCAAACCTAGATAACTAAGTTTTGTTGTTGGGCCTTCTGTTTTTTCATGAGCAATTGGGACTCCAAGACGACAACATACTCTATCAAAACTATTCATAAGATTTTTACAATCCTCAGTATTACTTTTACCAGCAAATAAAAAATCATCCAAATAATGATCAAGATTATCTGAATTGGACTCATTTATGACAGCCCATTGAATGAAAGTTGAAAATTTTTCGAATAAGCAGTTTGATTCTGAGTACCCCATAGGCAATGATTTATCTATGAAATAATATTCATTGAGTTTAAACCCTAATAGATCAAAGTCCCCTGGATAAATTTTTAACAATCTGAAGGCGGATTTAATGTCCTTTTTTCAAATTTCAACATTTGAACCCAATCTTTTAATCATATCAATAGCATTGTCAAAAGACGAATACTTTACTGTAGTAAATTTTTCATCAATAAAGTCGTTTACACTCAAATTTGGCGGAAAAGATAAGTGCGTAATCAATCTAAATCCACCCGTTTTCTTAGGAATTACACCTATAGGCGAACACCTTAGATTAGATATAGGTCTAGTCAAAAAAGGACCAGCTATGCGACCATTTTTTACTTCACTCATAACTTTTTCCCATGCCACCCAGGATTTTGGATGACTGAATGTAAATTTTTTGATTCAATCCTACATCGGGGTCCAACATAATTTAACCTAAAACCTTCAGAAAATCCCTTGCATAATATCATTGCATCATGTTGATTTGGGTAATTGAAAAGAAGTTTATTTTATTCTGTGATATTGATCGGAGTAAAACCAAGACACCATATGTCCAACGGATTAATTAAAGATTCTGAAAAATATAAAATTTAATTGTTAAATGTTTGTGGTGCGGCCATTCGAAGGGCAGGGAATCTGCTTCCTCGAGGTCTAAATCCTTGATACGAATTTGCTCCTCTTTGAAAATGTGTTTGACTTCTAGGTGCAAAATTTCTAGCAACTCTTGTTGTATTTTGATATGTGCCTCGGGCTGCATTTTGAGAACGAGCATATGCCTGGTTGCTATTTACTTGTTGACAGCCAGCGAAAGGGTGGGCCATTCCGCATTTCATACATAAATGGGTATATAAACAATTTTGACGATTACAAGCTCCCTTGAAATTATAATCATAGCATGGTCGATTACCTATACTTGTCTGTTGAATTGTATTACCCTCCGGTTCCCCATTAGCTATGACGGTGTACCATAAAATGCCATCAATGGAAGACCAAGATCTTGTAGGATTATTTGCCATTCTTAATCGAAATTGCTGGTCATAACAATAAATCTTCTCAAAAGACACTTGTGTACCTCTAATGATTGACATATAAGTGGTCAATTCACTAGCTAAATTTGGAAAACGTTGAATAAATATTTTCATATAATTTATAAATGCATCAGTCCATGACTCAATGTTTTGAATAGATTTAACTTTGCTGTTTTTGTTTGATGTAATTACAAGAGAACCAGCTGCATTATCATAACTTATAACATTCTGAGGTCTGTCAACTTGACTAATAAAATTTTGATAAAGAAGTAATGACAAATCTATAAATTCTCTATTCCATATTTTTTCTTTCAAATTTTGAGATACGTAAACATCACATTCTGACTGATTAGGTATAAGCATAGGATCATTATTTATCTCACCATTTTGATTAGGCATTGGCACAGGAGCTGGTATTTCAACTTGCGCAAATGGCGCCTGTAAGTTCATTGCTGGTGTTACGGGACCTTGCAAGGCAGGTTGTCTTTCAATTGGCAAAGGAGCCTGGATTTGTAGAGGAAGAGGTGCTTGTACTTGTACTTCACCAACAATTACCCCAATATCTTGATTTCTTGGTGCAGCAACTGCACGGTTTCTCCTTCCGCGTCGTCTCTCTGGTGGTTGCGCTTCAACAATGGGCACTCGTGCGCGCCCATTCCCATTTCTTCGTCGACCAATTCTAGGCATTTGTATAAACGAAATAGGTTAAAAATTGAAGTACTTACTAACATCACATAGCTAGTATTCTGTCTTTTAATTTGATTTATTTTTGTAACATTATCAATGCATCGACTTCAATATCATTTTTTTTTTATATCTATCAACTCAATCATTTGAGCTTAAATCAATCAATTAATTCCTTTGATTGTCTCTTATCTAATTACTTTTTATTTTTTTTACCGGTACATGTATATCACGAATTGTGATATGTACAATATATAATTTATTTATGATTAATTTAACCTGTAAACATGCACCTACCTGTCTCTAAGAATTATAACAGGTATACTTTAACATTCTGCATCAAGGATAAAATAAACTGTGAAATTAAACATGTTTAGCCAATGCATGTACTAATAAAAAATATTCATTTAAAAATTCAATACCACGTGGCTCAACCGCATATTTAATTCGACGAAGTAATAAGTAAATTTAATTATTACAACAAAAAAAATATAAATAAAATCTTTAAATCCGAATTAGATTTAAAATATGAATTCTTAAATAAACTTATTAAAACAATACTTATCTTGATAGTGTATGTAGAATATTTCTCTTAATTTTTTAACGTCCTCTCCGTTCAGTTTTCAAGGTAAAAGAGACCGTTAAATTGCACGGACTTCTACTACTCGGCTGTCACATGCTCAAATTAGCATAATAAGAGTAAAGGACGACTCGATTTGTCGAGTCTCAATACATGTATATGTTAATTCAATAAATTAATTTAATTTTCATTTAATTAAATTCTATTATCAAACAATCAATAACCTATTACGAAAAAAATTAATCAAATCAAAGCCACAGTGTTGAATATTTTTCATGTTCACATGAAAGAAGCCAAATTAATCTGTTTTCTGTATCTTGAATTTAAAAATCATTTAGTATTGTATTTTATCATATATTTAGTACAAATTACAGCTATTTTGTATATCTAATAAAGGTTCGTTTTTCCTGTCTGTATCACCTACCCTGTATTGCATACCCCCTATCGCATGGCTAAACCCGTATCGCATACCCCGTATCGCATGGTGAAACCCGTATCGCATACTTTTTTTTTTTTTTTTTTTTTTTTATACATAAGTCAGTTTTTTTTAGTTTTTTTGGCTCAAGAAAAAATTTCCCCAAAATAGGTCCATTTTTTTTGAATGACGTCATTGTTTGGTATGTAACTTCACGAACCTTCAAGTTTTCATATTGTATGTGACGTCACGAACATCAAGTTTTCACAGCATATTTTTTGGCACAATAAATGCAACTATAAAAAATACAAAATACTCAAATAAATACAATAATAAACAAAACATTTTAAAAACAACAGATTGTAAGGTAACCCAGGTGCTTCGTATAAATAATTGAACAGTTATTTTAAGGCTTTGAAACAAGACAAAAGCAAAACTGAAGGTAACCAAGTGCTATGGATCAGAAAACAGTTCATATAATATAATACTCTTCTGTTGAAATATATGATAAAGCGTATAATACATGGCAAAATCCGTATCACATGCCGTATCACCCTCGACCAATATCATCCCTCGGGCCTAAAGGCCCTTGGGCTGATATTGATGTCTCGGGATGATACGACATATGATACGAATTTTGCCATGTATTATTCTCTATAGAAGAATACAACATAACTTAATGTGTTTTCATTACAATTGTATAATTTTGAAAGGTATAATTATATCTCCTTTTACTTTCTGTTCTAGAAAACAATGAAGATGGTAATATGATTGCCAATCCGTTACAGAATATGTTCAAACTTTTGTCCGATGAGCAATTGAAAAATACCACAAAAGAGGAGAAAACGGTTGTAGCAGAATTTTTGATAGCTGAACTGAATTACAACATGATCAAACTTAAAAAGAGCGACAGTCAGAAAGATAAAAGTATTGAATCGGAGAAAAAGAAGGAGGTTTCAGGTGACAGCTCTGATGGCATTATGTCGGTAAAAAGATACTTGGATGTTAACTTTCCTAATAAAACACCTGTCCTGGAAAATCATAATAAGAACACGAGTAGTAAAGAAGTGATTGGTGCCAATGGAGAAAACGATAAAAGGGAACCCACTGTCGACTACACATGGTTAAAAAGTTCATCGGTGAATGATATTGCAATATCACAGTTGGAGAATAAGGCACTACAAAAGGTTATCGGTCAGGTTAAACAGGAGGATTGCAACAAAATATTAGCTCTCTTTAGAAATTCAGTTCAAGACAAGGGCATTCAACAAGCAAATGAACTGCCTTCACTACTGATGGAAAGCGCATTTCAAGTTCTTGAAAAAAAGAGATCTGAAGATGTATTATTAGTTGACTTGTTACCGACTATAATAAGAAATAACAGTGAAGGATCAAATAGTGCCAAGGATGACCATGCAAGTACTTCGGATTATCAACCTACGACAAATGACAAAGGGTTTTTTTTTCTAAAGGATAATAAATGATAAGATAATGTATATAAAAACGCTTAATGTATTGGCAAAAGGCAAATAAGACTAAAATGCTAGATGCTTAATATATTAAAACGAGATCGCAAGTTGTAGAATCTCTGGAAAAATTAAGCTTAGCTGATATATTACTGGTAAAAAATATATACTACGGAAGCCGTGATTAAACTCTGAAATACTAAATTAAACTTTTATGGTTAAAATAGTATATTTGGTCATTTATTTAACTGTCGACATGGATGTAAAATCATTTAAAAGAATACTTTTAGAGGGATTTTTTTTAATATTTCTGGATAAAAACTACACTGAACTCTATTGTCAATGACCTCTGAATTTGATAAACCGAATAAACAGATTGTGTTCTTATCAAGGTAATCTCATTACTTTATACATTCAGTTGAATAGCGACCTACCGAATTCGACTATTTACCGGATTTGTTATCTCATAAGCAACACGACATGTTTCACATGTGGAGCAGATCGGCTTACCCTTCCGGAGCACTGAGATCACCTCTTTTTTTGTGGGGTTCATGTTGTTTATTCTTTAGTTTTCTGTGTTGTGTCGTGTGTGCTATTGTTTGTCTGTTTGTCATTTTCATTTTTTGCCATGGCGTTGTTAGTTTATTTTCATTTTATAAGTGTCCCTCTGGTATCTTTCGTCCCTCTATTTGAAAAACAGTATCTGATAAATTATGTAGAAATAACATAGAATTTAAATTTACATTAAAAACCGCGGATATACTTAAATGCTATGGACAGGTATTTACTCCTTGTACCACTGGCGTCACCTGCCATCAAATTATTGTAAAACATGTCTCCATCAATTTTGTATGTTATCGATGCCAATAAACGCGACTTGTTATTTTCTTTGTTTTAAATATACCATTTTCACCTGTAATGGTTATGCCTCTTCGTGAAATACATGTATGATTCAGATTACGGTGCTCTTTGCTGTGAATCTATGATTATGTGTATCAAACATATACATAAAGCTATTAACTTAATAAGGTCAACTGAAGCACTTGTGTTGGTCTTTTCTTAAGAGTTGTCTCATTGGTAATCAGACCACATCTTCTTTTTTTATTTAAAGTGTGTGTGAAAATCAACACATACGTGCAGCTGTAGACCATGCATGGCTTCTAGGGTCAAATTTGTCTATATTGAAATACATAAACTGAAACTTTCCGATTAATAATTATCATACAATTTTATTTTCTCTTCCTTAATTAAAACAAACCTCGTCAAGATAACAGACTTATAAAGTGGTATGCCAGATGAGCTTTTCTTATTTATAACTCATATCAAGTGGCGCTTGATTCGAAAACCAAATCAATTATGAATTCAAAAGTTGAAGCGAATTTAAAACATTCCTAAATGGTAGACCATGCATACCTGGCTAGATATTAATGATAGTTCAGGTCGTATTGGAACAATGTCTTCTTTCAAAGACAGCTGTAAAAACTCAGGTCAAAATACAAAGATTCCTTAAAAAAATATTTCGCGAGCGATTTATTTATAATCTATCGCAAGTAATAAAAAACCCGAATGTGTCAAACTTGAATCTTTTCTTAAACTAATGCAAGGAATCTATCCCAAAGATTATTCGTAGCGTTGTCAGCTCTCAATTGCTGAATAAGAAATAAAATACCGTGAATATTAGTTGGCCTACAATATGTAATCTAAAACATCAGAAGTGAGGTTCGTGTACATAAAAATCACCAGTGGTGCTCGAATGAAAAAAAGAGAAAAAATTCCTGACACAATCTCAAAGTGATTCCGACGTGCTAAATGGAATTAAACCGCATTGGTATTGATCGTTGAGTAAAAATGTATTCTACAGGTGTAAATTCTATATTTTTGGCATCTGCAAATTATATTTAAACCTTAATTTGCATCTGCAAATTATATTTTAACGCTCATTTCCATCTGCAAATCATATTTTAACGCTTATTTCGTGACATATTTATTCTTGTTTTTGCTTTTCTGACAAGTCTTCTATCTTTGTCGTTTATATATACATTCTTCTCCGTATCAATTGTTCATCACATGACACATTAAAATGATTAGATGTATCAATGCCACGTTTTGTCTCCCTGTTGGAACTGTTTGCATTAACGACTTTGTATAGCACTCAAACGCCTTTTCAAACTCGCCAATATGGAAATAACAATACCCTAATATGTTCAAATGCCTGAAACTATGGAAAGTCCCTTCACATTCATTCACTGTAGAGTCTAAAGCATCCAAGTACATGGAAGCCTCTTGGTGATATTCGGTGCTTATTACGGCTAGGTATAACATATACACTAATGGATGAATCAAGAAGGCTCTCCCAACGGTGCATTCGAATTTCAGAGCATGGGGAACAAACGATATGTCTGCTCTAGAAAATATTACATCTTGAGCTGTAGAAAGATATCCTTTTTTGTGATCAAAAGGATTTGGAAGTCCTTTCAGCTGAGTTGTAGTACCATTAAAAAAGTGTAATGTCTTGTATTTAGAACAATGACCAGTGTACAGTAGGTTTTGGGACGGCGAATCTAGAATACTCCGAATAATGGAAATCACTTTTTTAGTATTTTGGAGTCTTAGACAGTATGTAGCTAAATATAATTTACCAGATAATGCATCAATATTTTGGTTATCGTCCAGAAACTTCTGTAACTTGTCTAGATTTTGCTGCTTTACAGTATTATCTTTAACATTTATGATCGTCTCTAAAAGAGTTAATGCACTTCGAATATTAATAAACATGCGCACAGCTTCGATGAAGCTGTCTTCGATGTCTGTTGTTGGTTTGTGATAATTAAAGCCTACAAAATATTCAGCAAGAACAGTTTCTTTATTCACTTCTAATAAACCTCGACCCTTATGTAAATATTCCAATTGAAATCTGTATGTTTCAAATTCTGTTGTGATTTTAGAATCCAGTCTTTCTCTGCATAACTGCAGAAAATCATCAACTTTCATTTCACTGTCTAGCCATGGGGATAAAAGGTCAACACCCTCGACACACTGCAAAACATGGGCTACAATATCGACTGAAATATCGTCAATGCATTTGATCATATTTTCTTTAAAAATGTGATTTTCAAATTTAGACGAAAACAAATTTTTTCGGCGATCAAAGTAGTGCTCCAGATAACGTTTTTCTATGCAATGTTTTAGAAATAGAAGACAATTGATGGTGCAACGAAGTAAATATTTTGGTTGCCATAGATGTTGAGGATTATTTTCAGACTGCCAAAGTAGTACAGTTTTCATGTGATATGAGCTCAATTCTTCTGGTGCGATAGGGTGTAGAAATTTTTTCAAAATATTTTTCATCAAAATAAAGCATTGAAGCTGTGTATCATTAAAATGCCATATCAACTCCCTTTCTTGTAACAAAAACGACACTCTCCATTCTAATGACGATGTAGGTGACAGTGTTTCTCCAACAGCGACTACGTGACATTTCAGTTTTGTAATTTTTTCAATAAACTCTGGAGAAGGCCATCCATATTTTCTTTCTCTAGCAATCCACTCTTCGCCATCAATAGGCCATTCATACAACGATATTCCAAAAGCGAAATCTTGTTCCACTGATGCACCTAGCTTTTCCATTACTAAGCCGTATATGTCTAAATTAGCCGCAGTGGCACATGGTCCATGACGGGATTTTTCTGTTGGTGTATCGGCTGTCTTCGTCTTTGTCAGGAAATACATCCAGAAATCAACCATTTTATCACTGGAAAGAAATGTTTTATCCCCTTCGGTCGTTACCAACATATCATCAATGGTCTTTCCATGATCATTTAAAAGTGTTTTTATGTTTGGATCAAGTTTTACAGGAATCAATCTAACAAACCCTGGACGGCAAACTGAAGTGTCTAGAATAAAAACCTGCCCTTCGATATCGTTTGATTGGTCTCTATCCTTACAAGCCGTAATATTTGAAGCAACAATCATTTTGTTGATTTCGCTGTATTTCACGTTAGTTCCTTCCGCCGTACTACCACCAAAGAATATGCGTTTTACTCCTTTAAATCCTTTAATTCGTGAATGATACAAATACTCAAGTGTAAGTATAGTGTTTCTTTGGCAGTTAGACTTACAAGAAGATGCCATTGTAAAAAATGTTGCCTTAGAGACAACATCAGATACTTTTTCCAACTCAGTGTTATCCATCTGAAAATGAAATATACCGTTAGTGTCTTTTTTTGTTTGTTGTTGTCATAACCGACATCAGTTTACAAAACTTTAAACGAATGTTTTTCATGTAATGTTTCGTTTATTTCTACACTTTTTGCATGATCTCTTTTTGTTATACTAGTACTGTTTATTGTATTGCTGAATACAATAACAGCGCTTTAAGGAAATATCCAGGTTATCATACTTTATACCTCAGTAACCTCTCTAGATCGTTATAGCAAAATTGGTTCATGAGCTGCTATTCGTTAAGAATGATGATGTCGTTAAGGGTGTGACTTTTAATTTCAAGTAGATAGCGCAGCATTTTTATCACAAATGATGGCTTAATCTGCCAAGGGTGTGAAGGAGGGGACAGGATCGTTATCATTGTCTAGCGAAAATTGGGCACCAAAGTCAACATTGTGTTATAATCTTAATAACTATAAAAACAAAGTCACAAACGCCTTTGAATTTTTATGTTGGTGACTAGTGACTAGTTGTTCTTTTCATATAAGTCTTTCTGACTTTGGTTGTAAATAGTCCTACTGCATTAATGCACAACTATGTTTTCAAATTATAGTACCTAAGAAGTAATATTAATGTACTTACATCCATATGTTGTTGTTTTTTACAACTGAGGTTGAAGTTTCTTTTGTGGCTTGTAAAAGATGAAAACGATTTCAAAGTAATTCCACATCTCCCACAGATGAATACATCATTTTCATCTTCATCATCGTTATCTTCATCTAAATGAAATTGAAAGTGTTATTTCAAATTTGCACTTTTACATATTAATTTTTAAAAAAAGCATAACTATTTAATAAGCAATACAAAAAGCAACAGTGATATACGATTTTCTACAATTGATCAATAAATGACAAACCAACCTAGGGAATCACACGAACTCCATACGAAGCTTAACAGAGCATCCTTCAATACAGTAAGTGCATCCTGCTATGAGTTATTTCTCGATCTTGCAACTCCAAATTCCATAAAAAAAATCTCCCTTTGAATTACGAGTGATACTTTTTTTTATCTAACAACTAGTGTAATTTCTTCAGCATATCAAGGTCTAAGACAGTGCAGCAGTTAAATAAAGACAAAGACAAAAACACATAAGACAAAAATTACTGCCATTTTTGTTTTGAAAAAATGAAGTGTAACGAAGGATTCCACAATATCCCTATACTTCCATCGTGTGATATTATTGTTACTGCATATTCTCATTGTTAAGACAAAGAAACAAGTATAATGATAGAAAATAAGACGACTATGAAAAGAGATATCAGGTATAGATTAATTAGACACCAAACATAAATAAAACGACCAAAGCAATCATCAGTCACCTTCTTTTATCCATATCGACATATCAAGCAGGCACTACTCAGTCCTCATAGAATAGACTGATAATTAAACAAATATCAGAAATATAGTTAACAACTTCATAAACGAATATTCCCCTTTCATCTCCAATAAAATGGTATCTCTCATGTTGTTCAGTGAGAGTGAAGAAGCGAGTAAAAAGCACAATATAGTTCCAATTTTCTTGATGTATACTCAAACTGTACTTGATAATTCTACGATACATGGTTATGGACTAACATTTAGCTATCCGCCTCAATCGAAGAATTTTATCAACTTTAATACAATGCTACTGCCAATTAAAAGTTAAATGTTACTCAATAACTAAAAGCTAATTAATTATTAATGTTGCAAATTTGCACTAAGATATTACAGTATAGGATCTGATGTTTTATGTATTATCGCTATTTTGCAAAAGTTTGATCTTACTGGTAATTTTCTTTCTCAACACAGTAAAGTAATATGAAAAATTATCACTGGAAACTAAGGGCGTATGTGCCGTTATCAATGAAATCTACAACGTCGTCATAGGTAAACTAGCGTTAATCAGATTAGCATTAGTCATCCCAACTCGATTGCTTTTCTCACTGGCTTTTCGTACTGGCTGAGGCGAGAAAATCAATCTCATTGTGATGACCAACTATAATCTATAATTATCTCATGACCAATCATTTACTAATAAATTTCAATTTATTATCCCATAAAAGTAATGCTTAATGCTGACCTAGCTGCATAGTCCTTGTGAAGAATAAACACAAATACCTTCTGATGTTTCGACAACATCCACTCTAAAAGAAAACTTTGTCGCATCTTCAGTATCTAAAGGGCATTTTTGGAATAAATTAGTCATAAATCTATCCATGCTTTCTGCAAATTTTGTTTTGTTTTTGACAGCCGACGCATTTGTTTTTGTCCAGAACACAAGACTTCCGTCTTCGATATGTTCAACAATGATGTCTTCATCGACGTCAAGATTTCCTGTACACATTTTCTGTACTCGCTTTACGTATTGTTTCCATCCTGGTTTCATTTCTCCTGGTGTTTGCTCCATGCAGATCTTAACTGTAAGCAATATTAGACCAATGTAAAAATGATGGTAAACAAAATAAGTTAAGGAATTTTCAATGAAACATAGATGTTTTGATTTGTCCAACGCTATACATAATTATTTACATTAGTTTAAATCAATCTAGTATACTAGTAATTCAGTACAATAACATAAAATCAACATTAAATTACCAATATTTTTTTCTTTTTAATAAATCAAAGAGAAAGACCTTAAAGTAGTCACTCGAACTGAAATGAATCTAATGTATCATGGATAATACAAGTTCATGCACAGACAATCAAGTTTCAATGACGATCGAAGAACGTATGTATTGTCATCTTATGACGATCTTCTGCTGAATACTGCTGGAATCGCTTTGTGTTTAGGGCACATCACTGTCCATTTATGAGTATTGTATCTATTTCATTTTTAAATGCAACACTTAAAAGGGCATTGCTACGAGATATAAATATTTTTTGTTTTCTTCAGTCATTAATGAAAGAGAAATAGTGAAATAAAAATTTGCTTTTGGCAGCCAGTTTTGTTCAGTTTTGTCAAAATTAGCAAAGAAGCATCGCTAATGAATAATTCATTTGCACTTGTTTATATCGAATTATATAACCCTCGATAGTCCTCAGAAGGTCACCGCGATGTTTAATTATATGACAACTAGACTAAGATACACCCGAAATGCTAACACATAATTTCGAGTTAATACATCGTGAATTTTATACTTTTTTTATTTGGATATACATTTTAGTACATTATAAGTCGAATATGATAATTTGAGTCAAAACTGTGAACACAAGTTTGACAGCTCGTGTCCATTTAAGCAGAAGATTAAATGTTAATATTAGAATTGGAAAGCTGACATTATTTCTTTTTTAAATGTCCTAGAACAAAGAAGTTGATGTTTGTCAAATTTGTATGAATACTAATATGAAGCAGAGTTAATAGTTTTGTTCCAATTTAGTGGCGTCCTTAATGTCAACTATACAGTAATATTAAAAATGCAAGTGGAGGTTGAAAACTAGTTTAATTATTAAAATGAAATCAGGAAATTATATGAATGTGAATATCAAAGATTTTTGGCTTGAACTAGGGTTTGTATCAAAATGGCTGTATATGAATACTAAAAACAAGTCAGCAATTAGTTGTACTCATAAACATGATAAAGTACTTACTGGTATATATAACCACTAAAATACCAAACCCAAAACTAGATCAAAATAAAGCATTTAGTAATATCATAGTTGGCGTATTTTTGTATTGAAATCAGTGGCGTTCTCAATAAATGATGATTTGGATAATGACTTAATTAATGTGATTCATTACTATTTTTTTTAACAAGCTAATCAATGTTTCTAAAAAAAATAATGTTTAATTAGGAAATGCAGTGAAACCTTTCAATTGAGCATGTTCAGGAGTAGTGCTTTTTTTTTTATTAAGCTTGGATATTGCCTGAGATTTAAGTGATTACGGTATAAGTTTCAGCTAGAGTTAATCGCTATGTACACATATACGTATAATTGACCCCTTTGATGAAATAAATCACTATAATTTTTGAAAAGACAATCATTATCTGTGGAACAGATATATTGGTAAGAATATTTTCACCTTTAGTAGAACATCATCACAAGCGTGCTTGAGATTTTTGTTTATACGAAATTTGGGGAAATTTTACTGATCAATTCGCATAAGAAAAAGTAAAATAACAAAAAGTCCGAGATCTAAAGAAAATTCAAAATGGAAAGTAACACAATGAGGTTTATGATCCATACAAATTGATATTTTATTTTGGATTTTTTTTTTAAATCTCTTCGGGATTGACATTGAAGTACATTTGTGATTTCCACCTTCATCTGAATTCCACATCCGTTTTTTGGACAAGCAGCAAGAAAATAATTCAGAAAAAAGTAATGTTTTTATATTTTACTTTTAAGGATGATCAAGATCACAAACTACACACTTCACATCGAATGTTTCATGTAATCTTCTGAATGTTAGGCTGGACAACTATGAAGTCTTCTAATGAGGTGTTATTTAATTTGATTTTTAAATGCTTAAAGTAACCAACTTGATGTCATATTTGAAATGTTTGTCTCCTTGATATATTTCCCATTGCAATAATGTTATGTGGAATTACTTTTGTTCGGGGACTATAAACAATGGCAGTTGGGAAATTTTAGTTTGTATCGTATTGGTTACAAGAGAGCAATAATTTGTTTCCATTTGCCCGCAAATTTTTTACCCCAGAATGGTACTCAGAATAGAATCTTCCACGGCTTCTGATTGGAGAAAACATGATTGGAATTACTTTCAATTAAAAACTTATCCAATTAGGTTAAAAAAAAATCAAACTTCCATTTCTGCATGTCGGAGCCTTTAAACATAAGCCTCTTCCACGTGTTCCATTAAGCGATAACAATAAACAATGTTTTTCAACTGCATTTTGAGAAAATTTATGCCGCTTGACCAAATATATATATTATTTGGTTGTTATGCAGCACAACCATTTAATTTTCGGAGGGAGGTATGGATTTTTTTCGGACAAACTTTTTTCTTCGGCGAAAAAGAAATAATTTTTTAGCGACAGGTTGTAAACAATTGTTTTGTTTTAATTTTAGCATTTCATATAGTGGCAGCTGAAGGTGAAACAAAATGGTTTTTTTTTTCTCTAGGTCAAAAACAAATTATTTTTTTCTCCAAAAAATGGGAGAAAAAAAAATTCCAAAAAAATCATGTGTGGTCATGTTTCGAGAATTGTGAATTGTTTTTATCGAAACATTTGCACAAACAATTGCTACATTATTTTTTATGATTATTTGGTTTATTGAATGAAGTTAAGGGGTACATGTCTGTCTGACAGTTATCATCTGCCATTGACCTCATTTTAATGTTTTTTGGGTTTTTTTTGTATTTTGGTCTGTTTTATAAGTTCTTTAACATGTTAAATTTATAGGTTAATTTTAATTGGTGTATGGAATGATTATAATGAGATTATGATGATAACCTTGACTGCCTATTCAGCCCTCGCAGGGTCGATTATTACAAGGAGTGCATATAAGTCTAGCAGGTTTTATATGACTTTAGCCTCATTTTCATGGTTCATTAGTAAATGTTGCTTTTAGTGTTTTGATCTGTTGTTCAAGTACTGTAAGCAAAACATTTAAAAAACAAAAACTGCAAGCTTCTGCTCACTGGTGATACCCCAATTGCAACTGGATAATTTTAAAAGTGTAAAAATATGTGTTCGGTAAACAGAAAGTTGTTAAGTGATGAATCTGAAAACGCATCACACGGTGTAGCTGAAACCAAATTTCAGAAATCCGTATGATATAGTTCCTGAGAAAATTATTCATGGGACGGATGAACGGATATACAGAGGTAGAACAGTATACCACATTTTTGTAAGCGAGGGTATAACTATCTGGTGTATAGAATGAATGAAATATGTACATTCATGTCTGTGAAGTCAATATCATATGACTTTGACGCCATTTTCATGATTTATAGATCAACATTAAGTTTTTTAAGGTTTGGTCAGTTTTTCAAATATCTATTAGCAATTCAAAAAAATTACTCATTAATGAAATTTTATCTGATAAATTGAACAGTTTTACAATCCAAGTACAAAAATTTACATGTATAATGAAAGAAGATGAGAGGTTTACACCGTAGCTAGCTAAGGTTGGATGGCACTGAGATCTCCACTAGCTTTTTAGTCTGCAATTTTGCACCTGTCATCATATCTTGTTTATTGTTTGTCTAGAGAAGCTAAATTTTATGTTTTTTTTTTTCATTTCAAACCTTAAAATTCAAACAATTTTTAGAATTTACTTGTACGCTGGTTTTTTAACAGGTTATTTCGCAGTGTGATATTCATCTCGCCCATAAATTTAGTGTTGTATGTAGACTGACTAACAGTAAATTTTACAAACCGAGGATAAACAGCATTCCCTTCAAGTGCATCTGAGTTTACAAAAGGCTTTTCTGGGTTTTATGCTACTTAATACTTTGTGGTATCTTGTATTTTTAGGGTAGTTTAAAAAAAGTCATATAAAAGACAAGGTACGATAAGGCCTGTTTTTGGCCCCCTATTTTTTCCTTCCAAAATTCAGTTTTGGAAAGCTACTTATTAAGTTAATTTGGATGAACTTCAAAACCGATAATCACTTAATTAATGGTGAGGTGAGGGGGTTCACTTTCTGTTTTTATTCAAATATATATTATTATTCATTTTGCAGGTGATTTTACAACATTTTTTTTTTAGTGCCTGCGCCAACGTGACCCAAGATTTTTTTATTCCAATGTCATGAGAACTTTGTTTGCTGTCTAAATCGCCATAATTTTTGCCGGGTCACGTAGGCGCACGATATTAAAATTTACGAAACCAAGGCCAAACATAGTTATTTTTTCTTCTTTTGACGTTTTCGATGCCCTTTTACCCCCTAACCTCGCCCGTTTTCTAATATTAATGGTTTTATGTTCATCAAAACAAACTTCCAACCTAAGGAATATTTTAAGGTGATAAATAGCTTTCCATAACAAAATTTAGAAAATGAGAAAATATGGGGGGGGGGGGGCAAAAACAGGCCTTATCGTACCTTGTCATTTTTTGGTATTATCCCATGCACTTACGTCTTAATCGTTTCTCATTTGGTTCGCCAGGTGTCATGTTCCTTTTCTGTTCACTTGATAGACCTAATGTATCAGTTGGTTTCTTCAAATAGAAAAGAAAGCAAGTATAATGTCATTGCCACAATTTAAAAATGAATGTGCATGGCTGCATGCATATGTTAACGAATGGTTTAGGCTAAATAAGTTAAAAATAAAGTTGTATCAATATTGAAATACTTACGTCAGTAGCATTCCTGAAATACACATAGTTTTATGAAACATGTGCATGCAATTCAATTTCTATGAACTTGATAATGAATGTTCATACACATTATTACGATTGATAAAAATTTAAGCAATGTTAACTGGAAGAAGAGCTTAGTACATTTATAAGTAAAATACTGGGAAAATGGAAAAATATTTTTACAAAATTTACTTCTGAATACTATCTAATGATTAGAGATATGCTGTTGTCCAAGTTTGTACAAATCCAGGATAGTTTAGGAAAGTTAACCACACAGTGAATGTTATGTTTCCTGGCAGAAAAATCCATATAAGTAAAAAACAGAAATTAGAATTTAATTTTTACAAAATTTACTTCTGGATACTATCTTATAAACATAAACAAGCTTCTGTCCAAGTTTGGTAGAAATCCAGTATAGTTAAAGATATTTATTAAAACTTCAAAAGCTTTAACCACAGATTGAATGTTTGTGGACGCCGAAGACGACACCACCAACGACGAAGGAATGTAGGATCGCTATGCCTCGCTTTTTCGACTAAATTCGAAGGCGCGCCAAAAAAAAAAATTGTATCAGGAAAATAAAATTGCACGTGCTCGCTTTCTATTTCTTTTACGGTTTTTGTTCATATCGGGTTAAATAACAGTCGACAGTCTTCAGATATCTTATAAATGGTTAATTGGATGTTATCTCAACTACAATACAAACAAAATATTTATAAAATTCGAGTCCATGAGTTAATTGATAAATTGGGACTGTTTATAATTTATATATACAGGTACGAGTTTTTATGTTATGAATCCCATATGAAAGTTTTAGTCAAATCTGGGACCATAAATATGACAGCTCAGGGCCCTCTAAGTAAACAGTGATGCCTACAATGCCGACACGTTCATTCTCATAACATGTCATGCCATGAGTATCTAACAGTGTATACCCTATGTGCATTAGTTTATAAGTTAATACTTTAAACTTGTATTCTTATTGACAAGGATAGTAGTATTTGTGTATAATATAATACTATCAGTATATAGTCAGATATATTAAAACCTTGTATTCCGAAGTGGTTAAAAATCGTGATAAAAAACAACTTCTAAACCAAAGATGGAAAGACCTAACTTGAAACCTAATAGAAACCAGACTCTAAACAATCGAAATAAAAGTCTACCATCTAAGAACAAAATGTAGACCAGAACGATGTGGAACGGAGAACAAAACGGATTCATTTTTTAGGTGTGGGTCGGAAAAAAGCCGCCTACCAAATAAACTACAGATCTCTGGTACAGCTATAGGAACAAAAGTTGCTCCAACATACGCAACTCTCGTGATGGGATTTTTTAGGATAAAATGTATCAACAAGTTGAAAGTGAATTTGATACAGCTATTAAAGTGTACATCAAATCGGAATGGAAGCGATTCTTAGACGACTGTTTTATCATTTTGAAAAAAGGTCACAATTTAGAGAAGTGTCATAGTCTGATAAACACATTACATCCTTTGATTAAATTTACCATCGAATCAAGCGAACATAGACTGCTATTTCTAGATATTTTAATATTAAAGAATGGAACAACCTTAACCACAGATATATATTATAAGAAGACGGACACCCACCAATACCTGAATTTTCATTCATGTCATCTTTCACATACAAAACGAAACATTGCACGATGTGTATGTACAATTGGAAGTGATGAGTTCACGAAGGAATTACGTTTGAATGAACTAACGATGTTTTTGAAAGAACAAAACTATCCAAACCTACTACTAGATAAGGGAATAGAAAAGGCAAAAGCAATACCAATGACTGAACTCAGGTCCGCAGCACGTAAAGAGAGTAATACAGAACTATGCCGTTTGTAAGAATTCATAAGACGTACTATCCTGATATATTCAACATCATAAAAGCAAATTTGCCGGTTTTACAAAAAACGAAAAAAATATAAAAAAAGCTTTTCCCTACAGAAAAATTCATGAAAAGTAAAAGAAAACCTTTAAATTTTAAACAGATTTTATCAAGGGCTAATATTTATGACCCAAATGGAATACAATACAACGTTTCAAAATACAATGACCCTTTGTGAATATATGGCAACCGGCCCGCAAAAAAAATTAAAAAAAACGGCCAACGCATTGTGTCAAATGCAGACATTAATTG
Organism: Mytilus edulis; assembly: GCA_019925275.1. Classification (NCBI taxonomy): domain Eukaryota; kingdom Metazoa; phylum Mollusca; class Bivalvia; order Mytilida; family Mytilidae; genus Mytilus; species Mytilus edulis. The sequence goes on from CM034361.1 coordinate 63,403,495, forward strand.
CAAAATGGTCAACCTAATTTACTGTATTGTTTATTGCAAAGAATGGTACATCGGACAAACTGGTAATTCAATTTGTCAAAAACGTAATAAACGTTACCAACGGCAGTGTCGTCAATGACATTGTTTAAACGGCGCCTGAAGATTGCCAGAAGGCATGAAAGCGTTAGTGACAATATTGACAATATTTAAACGGTTTGTTATTATTTGATGTGAAATGTAGTTTGCGAATTCATTTTTTTTTTATTATTATTATATATATATATATATATACCTTTATATTTTTTCTCTTTTTCGGATTGCATTGAATACTTTCCTTCTTGTGCGTAATAAGGGATTTATAGGTTGTGAAACTTTTTTTACATTTTCCACATCCGAAGCAGTCACCATCTATGGAGAAATTGAATTAAAAAGTCATCAATATTTGAATCTATTTCTTTATGAGTAATTTGTTGATGCATTTTACCTTTTTTATAAAAGTATAGTGATAGCATCTAAAGCTGTGTGTCTTGTAGACATTTTCATTTATCTGTCGATATTCATTATAAAAAAGTAGAATAACATAAATATCGAATTCAGAGGAAATTGAAAACACTAATTCCCTTATCAATCGGCAAAATCAAAAGCTCAAACATATCAAACGAATCGAAAAACACCAAACTGTTTTGTTTCTGACTTGGAACAGGCAGTTCCTTATTTAGGAAATGTGTATTAAACCTTGTTTGTAAGGTTGCTAACCTCTTACTTGTTTGACAGTCGCATAAAACTTCATTGTAGTGACAACACTGTGTGAGAAAAACAGACAGACATAATAGGTCAAATTTTTCAAAATTAGGATACAATAAGAGTAGCTCATGTGCCTTGCATGTGCATATTTGTTATTTTCGATTGATTTTTTACTGGACGCAATAACTTCGAATAAATGTTCGACATTTATGTCATCTTACTTTATTTTTTTAAGCTACCATTTTCTCAATTATGGTACTGATGGTATGTTAGTCCCCAACGCTCAATCGGTCAGTAGGCAATAATTAAGAAGTTGTATGATTTATAACATATTTTCGTTCTAATAAATTCTCAATTGAAAACAAACTCATCATAGATACCAGGATTGAAATTGTATACTAACGCCAGACGCACGTTTGGTCTACAAAAGACTCATCAGTAACGCTCAAATTAAAAAAAATGTTAAAAAGGCCAAATAAAGTATTCATAGTTGTGTTTTAAGCAGCTAAGATTCCATTTCCTTTACACTACAAACCAGTAAAAATCTGAAAAGGGCAGAAGCCATCTCGATGGACCCCGCTGTAAATAACGTGTGGTAAAATAATGTTTATGGATAAGCTGATATGAAGCACTAATTGAAGTTATCAAACATAATCGTTATGTTCAAAGAGTGATTTTATTATACGGTTTTTAGTTACGGTTACCCATTTGTCAATAAACTCATCATAGATACCGGGACTAAATTTTATATATACGCCAGACGCGCGTCTCATCTACAAAATGATTAAATTGATGAATATCCTAAACTTACTTTCATAGTATAATATAGGAGACAGACTGACATTCGAACGGTAACCTATTGTCGCTTACGTCTAAGTAATGTGGTCAATGGTAGGAAGTTGTCTTATTGGCAATCATTTTTATATTAACTGTATCTGCGGTATCTATCATTTTAAATTCGATTTGAAAGATATGATTAATATGTGACAAACACTAGGATTTAGTTTGTTTAAGCCAATATCATATTTTAATAAACATGTGTCATTATAAATATCTTCGTGCAAAAAAATTCTAAAAATTATATTTTGCAAAATTTAAGATTAATTTTACTATTGATTTCAATAGGAAATTTCGTCCTAATAAAAAAAAAATCTTTTTTTCAGATTGAATCTCATTTTATATTTTAATACTTTATGATGTATTAAAATGAGTAGTTATTGTTGCAAATTTCATTTGAAGTTTGAATTGATATCATTTTTGGAATAAAGGGAAAGGGGGAGGTGAAAAAAAATGTGGGGGGTCAAATTTTCTCATTTTAGATTTCAGAAATTAAAAAGAAAATTTCTTCAAATATTAAAGTTTTTCAGAGGATTTATATTCAACAGCAAAGTGAATTTCTCATGAGCAAAAAAAAATTTAAGTTCATTAGATCACATTCATTCTGTGTCAAAAACCTATGCTGTGTCAACTATTTAATCACAATCTAAATTCAGAGCTGTATCCAGCTTAAATGGTGACACCTTCCATACTTGCCCCAACCATTCAGGGTTCGGACCTGCGGTCGTATAAATGTGCCCTGCGGATCATTAGGTTCGATATATAAAGGACAATGACTCATGGACAGTAAAAGTGAGACAATTGTCAATATCTAATCTGACTTCAATGATGACATACAAATCAAACAATATAACAAAATTGGAAAACATTGACTGAATAGTTCATTGATATTACACAGACAACGTTGTTATCTGCTCTCCTGCCAATCGCCTGCCAGCTGTCGGACTTCACCAACTTAGTAATCAGATGTTTCCTTCGTAAAACAACGTTTGAATGTATCTAAGCGGGCTAAGTACAAACTGGGACAAAGACCATCCCCCTTTAAGGCTTACTTTAATACTTAAATATATTAGTCATACATAGCTATATAAACGCAACCGAAAGTACCACAGAAAAATGTAAATAGAAAAATGTTCATGACACTAAACCGGGTATTACAATCAAGGAGGAAATAATTATACGAGACACTCTTTCTTACATACCATCACAATCACTGTCTCCATCTTCATTATCATAGCTCATTGGTGATATGCTTGAACTGCATGGAATTTCAATTTCTCGATCATCTGGTACAAATACTTCTCCTAAAATGATACCAAATCATATTGATATATTAGTCTTCCTTTTATTCAATGTGTGCATGTACTACATTTAGTTATTTTATAAAGTTTCAACATGTGAATACTCTTAGTATAACGATCCATTTTGGTTTAATTTATTATGAGTGAAATGAGGTTTTTGTTCTTTAAACGTTCTTAACAAATATCATCTTTTGAAATTACAAACTCTTCTATCAGTACATACTTTAACATGAAATATAAAAAAAACATACGATATTTTCAACCATGTAAATCATGTATTAAACCATATTCGAAAAATATACTTGGATATCGGATATTTACCTCTATTCCCTTTTTCTACAATCGACCCTGATTGTAAATAAATAACAAGAGCTGTCAGAATGACAGTATACCGGATTTTTTAACATTAATTTGTGTCCTGGCATTTATTAATATCACAAGGACCAAAACTCCTAAATGGTAAAAGTTACAATCATCAATATCTAACTCGACCTCCATTTTTTTCAACAGTAACAACATTTTAAAATTTGAAAAGCTTTGGTTGAACGGTTTATGAGTAAATGTACGGACACTTCTGGAAACGCAATTTTTCAATCTTCCAAGAACCATAACTCATGAACGGTAAAAGTTAAAATCGTCATTGACCTTGACCTCTAATTTGTTGTCAATAACAACATATTAAATTTTAAGAGCTTAGTTTGAACGGTTCATGAGTAAATGCACGGACAACATTTGGCTGTCGACCGCCGCCCGCCGTACATCCCCAAATCAATAACCGATTCTTTACTACATAAATCCGGTTAAAAAAAAAATTTATTAATTTTTTCCTTCAATAAAACCTTTTGACAAATGACTCGTTATTGATGGATGATCAATCAATCAGTCAAATTATATAAATACTAGAACACACCCGTGATATCGCGGGTCCGTGACTGAATCAAAGTATATAACTATGCGCAAGCCTTATTTTAGTATTAGTATTGTCATCTGATAAAGTCATGCCGATTATAAGATACACAGTTTTCTTTGCTTTCAAATCTTTCTGTTTGAACCCGTCGAACTGGAACTTATCAATTATTGGTATTACTAATATTAATTATTTGGAAAACAAAAGGTCCTGGAATGGAGTATTTTTTAATCAACAGCATTGTCCTATATTAGTTATAAATAAAGTTGAATTCTTTGATTCGATGTTTTAGTATTCATATTGGTATCTTAGAAAGTCTTACTGATTAAAATACTACAATAAGTAACAATTTGACAATTAAGTAGTGTAAATCCTGTGATTATGACCCGTGTATATAGCATATTAATCCTGAATACACCGTTTGTTGGTGCGCCTGTCAGATGCGGAACGTACAGATAAGGTAATAGGTAACAGGTGAATATACTACTGGTATCGGTATCGGACTCGACCCGGAACTTCTTAATTATTGGCAATATTAATTACGTGGAAAACAAAAGGGCCTGGAGTGGTGTAATTTTTTATCTACACCTTTGTACTATATTAGTTATATATAAAGTTGAATTCTTTGATTCATCGTTTTTACGTGATGACGGCTGACAAATTGGACCTCGCAATTTTAGTATTATAGATAATCACGGATGATCGCTTTCTCGGTTCTTGACATTGAATCGGCGACTAACCATTTTCTCAGGTTTAATTGGATTTATTCTTTTCCTCGGCCTTTGTTTTTTATTTCGATTATTGCAACCCCCAAAGGAACATTAAAGAATGTCATTCAAAAATCAAATGCATGGGAAATGTGTCCATGAGACACAGACAATGTCAACGCTTGCATATAATGTAATAAGACATATCTCAAGAATGGTAAAAGTGACGCTACCAAAATTCGTACTTGATTTGAGTTATATGCTTTGTGTATATTTTTAGTTTCGTAACATTCGGTTGAGGTCAAATCCAGTTTCAGAACGGAAATAGAAAAATCATATTTTTTTCCAATTGTAAACTTTTTTTAAACGCCAGTTTATGAAATGATACATATGCGTTTACAGCTGATACTATTACATAAATGTACCAATTAAGCATGAAATTAGGTTTGTGTAGTGTTTAGTGCATCGGACTAATAACACAAAGGTTCCTAGTTCGATTCCCGCTGAAATTTCGGCTCTCCCTTGACACCATTTGCGAGTATGGTCTTGAGGAAACGATGATAGTCCGTCGGAAGGAGACGATAAATGGCTGACTCGTGTTAAGAGAGAGCCATATCGCTTGCATGTTAAAGACACCTTTGTAGAATTCAAAAATGAGCAGGTTAATGCCGCTACAAGGCAGCACTCCCACTCGCAAAGTGGAAAAGGATTAATAAAAGTTGCAAAACTTGTTTCCCAATCCACTTTAAAAATTTGTTTAAACTAATTTTTTTTGGTAGTTCTCACCGAATAAAGTTTTTAGAGGAATACGCATATGTAAGTTTTGACTTACGTTACGCTTAAAACCCGCTGTATAAATTCTTTTTATCAATAGTTGATTTTTTTTACAAAAAAATACTAACATTGAAATTATACTAACCTTTGCCTTCAATTCTCATTTCTCTCATTACTGTTCTGCCTTTATGCGTCACGTATATATCGGCCCCAATAACTAAAATAAAACAAAAAAGGATAACAACGCGAAAATTGATTGATAACGTTAAATATAGGCACATCCAAAACGAACAAGAAACTCTTGATCAATGTTTTTTTTTACTTTTCAATATATATTAATGAGTGGCTTAAAATGCCATTTAAATGTTCTTTGTATTTCATTTTTTCTAGTTTTAACATATTTTATTGTTCAAAATGACAAATGAATTAGACACAAGTTTTACAACTTAGTAACATCTTCTCCATTTTTTCTTCATGAGCAAAATAATTATTAATATTTGTATTTTACCCTTACGTTCCATTTTAGCTATAGTGTGCACGAAACAAACAGACATAATAGGTAAAAATGTCATAAAAAGGGTAAAGCAATCGACATTGTGTTATAGGGAACAGGACGTTTGCATTTTTTTACCTATATTCGTCTACCTGTAACTTTACGTTATTCTTAATCAATTGAATTTATTTATGTGGTTTAAGTTAGTTTACATTAACATAGTCATAGGTATTATAGAGACTTGTATTCAGGGGGGAAATGTATATGTCATGATGGATTTTTATATCTTGTTGATCAGACCATCAAATGTTAAGACATTTCATGATATTAATCACTATAAAAACAAACGCAAATATAAATTTCAATAATTGTGGCATCAAAAATCAATCTGGCATTCAAAATAGAAAATCATATCATAGGGAACATGTGTCCTAAGTTTCAAGTTGATTGGACTTCAGTTTTATCAAAAACTACCTTGACCAAAAACCTTTACCTGAATATAGCACTATCATTAATTTTTCTATGTTTAGTGGATCGTGAAATTGGGGTCAAAAATCTAATTTGGTATCTAAATTAGAAAGATCATAATATAGGGAACATTGTACTAAGTTTTAAGTTGATTGAACTTCAACTTCATAAAATACTACCTTGACCAAAACCTTTAACCTGAATCGGAACATAGTGGCGAACGCACGAACGAACGAACGGACGAACAAACGAACTAAATGACGGGCGGACGAATGGACGCACAGACCAGATGCCCCTCTACTATCGCAAGTTTGGCAAAATAAAAAACAGATATGTTCGTGTTATCACTACATAAATATTTCATATCTGAGAAGGTGATAGAGATGATTTTTACCTCGAGAAAACATTGTTAACCGCGGCGAAGCCAAAGTTGACGATGCTTTATCGAGGAATACCAATCTTCTCTATCACCCTCTCACCTATGCCTTATGTGTTATCTAATTTCTTATACTGTATGTCCTAATACTATTGTCTTTTATTGTTGAATTTTGATTTTAAATTATTTTACTATGACGTCACGTACATAACAACGTTTAAAAAATCATAGTGAAGCAATTTTTTTTTTGAGCCCATGAAGAGCCAAAATGCGGAACGTGAGCATTGTCTTTAATTATCTGATGTAAATTCAATTTATTGTCCTTTAAATTATCGATTTATGATTGGTTTGCAAGAGAGAGTAACGTTTAACTAGAGACTCTAAAGAGCCTGTGTCGCTCACCTTGGTCTATGGGCATGTTAAACAAAAACACAGACAGATTCATGACAAAATTGTGTATTGGTAATGGTGATGTGTTTGAAGATCTTACTTTACTGAACATTATTGCTGCTTACAATTATCCCCATCTATAATGAACTTGGCCAAGTATTAACAGTGAAAAATATTTTGTAAAAAATTACAAAATTTATGAAAATTGTTAAAAATCGACTATAATGGCCAATAACTCCTTAAAAGGTCAATTGCCCATTTTGGACATGTAAAAACTTATTTGTAGGTCTTACTTTGCTGTACATTATTACTGTTTTCAGTTTATCTCTATCGATTATCATATTGAAGATAATAGACAAAAGCTGCAATTTTTTCTTAAAATTACAAAATCAGGGGTAGCAACCCAACAACAGGTAGCCTGATTGGTCTGAAAATTTCAGGACAAAAAGATCTTGACCTACTGAACAATTTTATTCTGTCAGATTTGCTCTATATGTTTTGGTGTCAGATATATGAGCCAAACACTGCATTTTACCATATGTCCTATTTTAGCCATGTCGGCCATCTTGGTTTGGAGTGTGGTTATCATCTGGACACATTTTTAAAACAAGATACTCTAATGATGGTTGTGGACAAGTTTGGTTAAATTTGTCTTAGAAGTTTCAGAGGAGGATATTTTTGTAAAGATTACAAAAACTTACGAATAATTGACAAAAAAAAATTGCTTTATAGGGTTATAACTCTTTAAGAGGTCAATTGACCAATTTGGTCGTGCAGCCTTATTTGTAGATCTTACATTGCTGAACATAATTGCTGTTTACAGTTTATCTCTATCTATAATAAGCTGTTTACAGTTTATCTCTATCTATAATAATATTCAAGATAATAACCAAAACGGCAAAATTTTCTTAAAATTACCAATTCAGAAGCAGTTACCCCACAACGGGTTATCTGATTCGTCTGAAAATTTCAGGGCAAATAGAACTTGACCTGATAAACAAATTTACCCCAGTCAGATTTGCTCTAAAAGCTTTGGTTTCAGAGATATAAGCCAAAGTCTACATTTTACCCCTATGTTCTATTTTTAGTCATGGAGGCCATCCTGGTTGGTTGACCGGGTCATTGGGCACATTTTTTAAACTACATACCCCAAAGATGATTTAGGATAAGTTTGGTTATTTTTGGCCCAGTAGTTTCAGAGGAGAAAATTTTGGTAAAAGTAAACGACAACGGACGACATACGTCAAGTGATGAGAAAAGCTCACTACAGTGATAGAAAGAAATGTTTTATAAATACTTATATTATGAAGAAATTGTACCAAAAAGGGCTTCCTTAATTATGAGGGCTGCTAAGTTATAAGCTGTAAACTTAGTAAATTGCTACAGCAAATATGCAATAAAGATATTATTACGTTAAAAATTATCTCCTTATGGGGCCACCATTTTAATTTTTCGTCTAGTGGACAGAAGGATTTTTGGCAAATGGAATATAAAGCTATATCAATGAAAGCTGTTTAATATATGACGACATTAGGACTGCTTTCTATTTAGAAATTGATATCATATATTTGAAGCATTCACATTTTTTCTTAAACAATTCATGAAAGTTGTGTCGATGATTTTAATTGGAAAATTGATACAGATAAATCATAAATAAGCATTTCAAATAAATTTTTTGGACGGTTTTGCAAATTTTTTTTTAATTGGAATACGTGTTCATAACGGCATGTCAGAGCACATAGAGCGCGTGACAAATCCGTGAATTTATAGAGCCGTGCTTTTTTGTTTATTTTTTTATGGTTTGTTTACATTCTTCCATCACTGTTTTCTTGCGCTATGCAGTAGCCGAAGTTATAACGAGAGGTTTCGTAGTCAAGACTACTGCATACAGGAGAATATCGTCTAATTAGTGTATGGGAAGACAGTAATTCAATAGCAGTTCATTTATGAAGATGTGGATAATATAAAGGATTTTCTTTTACACGAAAGTCAACGTACGCTTTTTTAAAGTAAAACTGAGCCATTCGTATATAAAACATATTCAACTGTTTTAGGTTTTTTTTTAGATTTGAAGTTGCGTTTTAGAATTGAATGCTTCTTTTTTGTAAATTCATTGGGGTGTAAAAGCGTTGACCGAAGTACATTTTGTATGAAGCGCGGAAGCTAAATGTGCGCACTGACAACGCTATTACAACCATATGACATAACAAAAAGAAGTTCAATACGTATAATTACATTTTTAGCTAGAATCATGAAAATACGATTACTATCATATATATATTAAGTTTATTTACCTGTGCACTTAATTGTGGGACCTCGTGTCATCATGAATGTTAAATTTCATTGTGTAATGAATGTCAATTTCACGAGGACGCGAGATTGCTGTTAGACAATCAAAATAACGTAATACAATGTATAATTATAGATTATCGTTGATTATCTCAACGAGATTGATTTTCTCGCTTGAGCTGGTACAGCGAAAGTGAGAAAAGCAATCGAGTTGAGATGACCAATGATAATCTGTTTATCGCTATTTTACCTATGACGACGTTGTCAATTTCAATGTCAATTTCGTTAGCAACGCCACGTGGCCTCCTTAGTTTCTTGCGATAATTTTTCCATCTCAAGCGAGAAGCATGATATAAAAATTATCACAAAAAAAGATCAAAGGAAAAATGCACAAAATAGCGATAATGAAACATACATGCAATGTAATTATATGACTTTAGATTAGTATGTGAGTACGCAAGAAGACGATGTTACTGCGAAAAGGAATACATTAAAGCCAAATTAAATACAAGCAGTTGCGTTTATGACATATAAGCCAAATCAAATACAATCAGTGGCGTTTATGACATACTTCAAGATAAATGAATTCGTTACAAAGGTTAAAATTGAGAATGGAAATGGGGAATGTGTCAAAGAGACAACAACCCGACCAAGGCAGAAGGTCACCAACAGGTCTTCAATGTAGCGAGAAATTCCCACAGCCGGAGGCGTCCTTCAGCTGGCCCCTAAACAAATATATACTAGTTCAGTGATAATGAACGCCATACTAATTTCCAAATTGTACACAAGAAACTAAAATTAAAATAAGGCAAGACTAACAAAGGCCAGAGGCTCCTGACTTGGGACAGGCGCAAAAATGCGGCGGGGTTAAACATGTTTGTGAGATCTCAACCCTCCCCCTATACCTCTAACCAATGTAGAAAAGCAACAATACGCACATTAAAATACAGTTCAAGAGAAGTCCGAGTCTAATGTCAGAAGATGTAACCAAAGAAAATAAACAAAATGACAATAATACATAAATAACAACAGACAACTAGCAGTTAACTGACATGCCAGCTCCAGACTTCAATTAAACTGACTAAAGATTATGATTTCATCATATGAACATCAGACACACTCCTTCCCGTTAGGGGTTAAGTATCATACCATCATAACATATATGAGAAGAACATAACCCGTGTCATGCCAACAACTGTTTTTAGAATAAATTTGTTTAGTTCCGACGCAAAGACCTTATCAGTGACTCAATATTAACGCCAAAATATGCAATCTTTAATGACTTGACAACAGTATCGTAATTATATCCCTTCTTAATAAGTCTATTCAAAGGTTTTGTAAGTTTCTGAGGTAAATACTGACACCTTTGTGCTTTATAAAGAATATTTCCATAAACAATTGGATGTGAAATACCTGAACGTATAAGAAGTATGCATGTTGAGCTAAATATTTACGAATGATGTCTTTATACCGATGATAAAATTTAGTAAATGTTATAAGTTGTATGTTAGAAGGTTTGATCAATTAATGTGTATTAATGTTCATTAATTAAAGCTTATGTAAAGTGTTTATTTCCTTGCAGATGCCATTTGTTTACTTTATCTCTTAATCTTGACTTATTTATGGAAGTCTGGGAATTGTCTTGCCGCAATGTTAATAGTCTTTCTTGTTTGATAAAAGGCATGTCAATTTTAAGTAACTCCTCCCTTACTTGTCTAGGTACATTAGAAATTTAGTTAAGTTGCAGTTGTAATTTTTATATGGATTAGATAAACATGTTTATTTTATGTAATACTTTTATTTGTAATTATTGAAAATGGCTTCGAAAAAAAGCTTTGTTAAACTCTAATCGCCAAGCTATGCCTGCTGTTAATGTGCAAACAACTGATGACACAGAAGTCAATGATATCAATGATATCATATCAAAGAACACTATTCGTGAACTATTGACCAATGTTAAATCGTTGACCGAAACAGTTAAAAGTCAAGGAGAAATTCTTAAAACAGTAGTGGATCTTCAAAAGAATGCTACCGGGAGTGATATATCGCATAATACTGGTACGCAAATTCATTCGTCATCTCAATTAATTGAAACACAGGGATATAGTGCTTCCGGGAAAGTGTCTGCTGGTATGTTCCCTCGCATTCAAACAGTGTTACAAACCCAGCGACAAAATTTAAAGAAGGCAAGTCTTAAATGCATGATTTTTTTATTAGATGTTAGTGGCTTTGAACTAGCTGTCAGATAACTGCGAGTACTCTCAGATCTGTCCATTGTGTCTTTTTGTGTCGGGATGTATAAGTACCCGGTCACGTCCACTTGTATTTTTGTCCATCGTTCATTTTTTTACATAAATAAGGCCGTTAGTTTTCTCATTTGAATTGTGTTACATTGTCTTATCGGGGCCTTTTATAGCTGACTATGCGGTATGGGCTTTGCTCATTGTTGAAGGCCGTACGGTGACCTATATATGTTAATGTCTGTGTCATTTTGGTCTTTTGTGGATAGTTGTCTCATTGGCAATCATATCACATATTCATTTTTATAAGTACATTAATTTAGTTTCTTTGCTAATTCCTGTAAATGAAAATAAAAAGTGATACTCAGCAAATAGAGGCAGATGGATCTATTCTCCTTCTTAAACCAAAGATCATCGCCTGCAGCGTGATTTATCTATCCACGAATACATAGAGGCATTTAACATTTTCAAAAATATTAAAATTGAGAAAGGAAATGGTGAATATGTCAAAGCGACAACCACCCGACCATAGAGCAGACAATAGCCGAAGGCAACAATGGGTCTTCAATGTAGCGAGAATTCCCGCACCCGTAGGTGTCCTTCAGCTGGCGAATTGTTTGCGAATTCGAAGATCGTCGGGTAGAAATTGACATGTTTTAACAAGATATCATAGAAATTGCGACGAAGTTTAAAGGTAACATTTTCTATGAATACCATAAGGCCTTCGCTAAGAAAGTTGCGGCAATTAAATTAACAAAAGGTTTGACCATTGACTGGTCAATTAGAGATGAGAAACTGTATTCTTCAGTTTGCTTAGGGAGAGCTATCAATACATGTGGCGTATGTGGAAGTTCATTGCATAGCACTGAAATGTGTAAGTTATCTGATACCTCACAGGGCAAAAACGACCATTCCCAACAAAAGCGCAATCCTACAACACCGTATTCTAAACCACAAGCAGCCGATATTAACCCATACGGAAGACCAAAACTATTCCACAAAGGGAAAGAAATCTGCAACTATTATCTCGCTGAAAATTGCTGCATGGGATCCGCGTGCCGCTATGCTCATGTTGACATGAATATAAAATCGTCAACTCAAATCAAACCCTCTACAAGTGGTGTACCAAAAACAACCAAACAAGCAAATATATGACTAGATAATGAGTATGTGTTAATGCATGCCACGACACCAATTAATGTAGATAAGTTAGCGTGGGAGCTACAAAAACATCCAGATAGATATTTCGTAAATTCATTAATTAACGGGTTATGTCAAGGATTTTTTACGGGCGTATCATCTTTACCGGAAAAGGTCTTAGAATGAATAAACCTGCTTTCTACTACAAAATGTCCAGATGACGTTTCCGGATTAGTCAATCAGAGTTAGACAATAATTTTGTTATAGGCCCATTTACGAAAGCACCTTTTGATATATACAGGGTCCTGTTGGCATTGTTGAAGGTAAATATTCTAAAAAGAAAAGACTTATACTTGATGTATCTGCACCTCACAATAGTGATGAGCATAGTAGTGTCAACGACCTGGTTTACCTGCATAAGTCACTAAAATTACCTTCATATATTTACTTACTAGGAAAAGTGTCAAACTCCATTTCTTTTAACGCAGTTGTACAAATACCAAGAAGTCGAGACTGCATTTTGCACCACTCAGTATTGTTATCTACTAATTTGCCATTTTCTTTAGTTGCTGTAAAGATATATATCAATCGTTTCATAAATAGCGAATGCAATAATCTATAATACTTAAATAACGAGGACCAATTTGTCAGCCGTCATGGGGTAAGAACGATAAATCAAAGAATTCAACTTTATATACATGTATATTCAAATTCAAATTCAAATATTTATTGTCATATAAACTCTGAACAATATTAAATTTTGTGACAAATAATATAAACATACATAATTTAATTTTAACAAAGAAAACCCTAAAAACATAAAAAGTGAAAAAGCAAAACGATCTATCTATATGATATATAAATATATTTTATAAATAAATCAAGCGTCCCCTGTCCTCAGTTCTAATGCCTGTTTAAAAAGGGACCCTAAGCTTTCTACTTCTTTTGAGGTTGATGGGCAAAGAAGATATTTATTTTTTTCATTTTCTTGCCAGGACATAGCTAATATAGGACAATGGTTTTGTTTAAAAATTACACCACTCAAGACCCTTTTGTTTTCCACATAGTTAATATTGCCAATAATTAACAAGTTCCGGGTCGAATCCGATACCGATACCAATAGTATATTTACCTGTTACTTATTACCCTATATGTACGTTCCGCATCTGACAGGCGCACCACCAAACGATGTATTTAGGATTTTGCTATATGCACGGGTCATAATCACAGGATTGACACTACTAAATTCAATCATTGTCACATTGTTCCCTATTGTAGTATTTCAATCAGTGGGACTTTCTAAGATGACGATACGAATACTAAAAATCTGGCGTATAGGTACAGTTTTCAATTTGTTAGCCCGCATGATGTAAAACAGCGAATCAAAGAATTAAACTTTATTTATAACTAATATAGGACAATGCTGTTGATTAAAAAGTACTCTATTCCATGCCCTTTTGTTTTCCAAATAATTAATACCACCAATAATTGATAAGTTCCAGATCGACGGGTTCAAACAGAAAGATTTTGAAAGCAGAGAAAACTGTGCATTTTATAATCGACATGACTTTATTAGACTTTATGCCAATACTAAAATAAGGCTTACGCATAGTTACATACTTTGATTCAGTCACGGACCCGCGATATCACAGGTGTGTACTAATGGTTCTCAATGTTTAGATCAGTCTCTACTTTATTGATTTGAAGTATTACAATTTGGAATATGAAAAAAGATTGTATATCAAAGTTTCATGCTTTAAAAAAAAAGAAAATATTTTGTGATCATTTAAACGAGTAAAACGAAAAAAAAATGTTTTACTAGGCAATACAAAGGCAAAACAAATAAAATCCTCTCATTATGAATGATCATTTCTGTTTGCACATGGGTGTTATTTAAAGTTTGTCAGATTTCTATATAATTTCAAACTACTGTACGAATAATAAACTACATAAATAAATTGGACACAGGGGGTGCCCCTGTTTGCATATCATATAAAATTATAAAAGGACATAACTGAAGAAAAGTGAAAGTGACAATACCCAAATTTGTACTTTGTGGAAATAAGTATTGTGTATAATTCATTAAATTAGGTTGAGGCAAACATAAGTCAAAGAATCGAAACGAAAAATTCAGCATTTTTTTTGTTCAAAATGTAAAGGAGCATACTTCTGAAAATAAAAGTGACATCTCTAAAATTCAAACTTGATCTGTATTTTATAGTAATAAGCATTGTGTATAAGTTTCATACCATTTGGTTGAGGACAACTCAACTTAGGGAACTCAAACGAAAAATTCACCATTTTTTTCCATTTGTAAAGGGCATAACTCTAGAACGATTACATTGATGCCACCAAAATTCAAATTGATCTGTGTTTTGTGGTTAGTAGCATTGTGTATTATATAAGTTTCATAATATTTTGTTGAGGCAATCTATAGTAAGAGAACGAAAACCAACTTTGGGATGTACGTACGAACGGACGTACATACTGACAAGGGTAAAACGTAATGCCCCTCCGCTACGGCGGGGGAGATTACTTTTACGATTTAAAAACATAGACTTGTCTATAATGCAGAGGTAGCGACAATCTTCATCAAGTTAGGTTTGTAAACGAGCGAGTATTAAGTTCCATTATAATAAGTCAATAATCCATTAGCCAGTTAGAGGTTCGTCATAATCAAACCTTTTGGTTCATGGGTATGCCAAAATGATAAGGTTCTTAAATTGAAATAAAATGATTGATAATTTAATAGTAATCAAAAATCATGCTCTTAAACTTCGTACTTAATTTAGCCTATTACACTTTAATATATTCGAGCGTCACTAATGAGTCTTTTGTAGATAGAACGCGCGTCTGGCGCAAATACAAAATTTCAATCCTGGTTTCTATAATGAGTTTATTTATATTAATATTTACTATATAATGTTCTATAAAATATGTAATATTGGTCTAGAGAGGCGAAGAGTTTAAGAATATACAAAACAAAACATAGAAAATTAGAGCAACACGAACCCATAAAAACCTAGGGTGATCCGAAAGGGAAAGCATAAACTGCACTCTCTCTCTATATATGCACACACGTTAAAGTTTAGACACACGCAAAGCTTTTAACAATGATGTCTGTTTTTCCTTGGATAAAGTTGAATAAACAAATCATCTTACCATCCAAAGATATTAAGCCGTAATAGTGGTTTTCCCATACATGGCCTAAAATAATCGGCATTCTATTGGAATCCCTTTTTCCAACAATATATGTCATACAGTTTTCAGGATTAGCTTGCGGGTTGCTTGTGACAATAAGCATATTTGTTTCTAACATTCTTGCCATCCCTAAAACAACAACATGATCAGCGAATACTCCATTTTTCCTCATATTTCCTGCCCAGTCCTCGAATGTACCGTCATCGATGAAATGTTCTATGTTGACAACACCATCAACACCCTGTAGAATGAAAGTTAAATGCAATGCATATTCAGCACAGGCACTTATCTCAGAATTGTTTCCCCTATATACATTACTATAACATAAGGTACTTAAAGGGGCACTAGCTGTCAAATTCATGTTCACCGATTTATCTCAAATTCTCATATTTGATTTATAACAATGTAAAACATTTATCCAAACTATTAAAAGTCTAAAATAATAATTAACAGGGCATGGGCATGATAATAGATAGCTTCGTTTTGTGTGTATTTAAGTCTAGACGCCATCTAATGAACTATCGAGTTGACCTCTGAAATCATCCGATGACCATATATTTAAGCGATGTAAACATAAATATGGATATAAACAGATTAAGCGAACTCGTGCTATTGGAATTCGATAGGTCTGTTACTTCATATATATTATAGATTGAAAATATATCTTTATCATCGTTTTTACCTATATAAAAAAACAATTGTAGATGGAATCAGTCAATAAAATGATTTACAATTGTTTCATTTTCAGTGTTGACATTCTTTTCCTTTAAAAAAAAATTTACACATACAATTCACGTGTTATCCTTCTCTAGCTAAAGGGTTAAACTGAAGTTTACAGGAATACGGATTCTATGAGGTCGAATTATTCTCATGCAAGTGTATAATTCATCACCAAAATTAATTAGCTTATTTTGACAAAATTGAAGCATGCTGGCTGCTAAAAGGGAATAATTATTTCACTATTTCACTTTGATTTATGCGGATTAAACAAAAAAAATCCTATACTAGATTTTTATATATCTCGTAGCTAGTTCCCCTTTGACTCGCATTTTTGAAAAATGTCACCCTGTCTCGAAATTCCGTTATATGCAGATTTCTAGGTTGTCAACCCCTATTAAACTTGTTATGCCTAAATCTAAATTAATTTATCTACGCAATGGTGTATAACCTGCCTACTTTTGTTGTCGACTGCACTCGTTGGATTTGTCTTTGATGTTTCTAACTGCAAGATTCTAATGCATTTATATGTGATTAGTGTGCCACATTACAATGTTCTGTTAAAACATTTTACATAATGGTATTCTGAACATTATCCTAGGAATTGTTATTTGGTAGGTAAATATTTGAAGTTTGTTATAGTTCCTTTTTATTACAAAGGTAGCTCAAATGATGTGAAAGTCTGCCAGCATATGACACTAAGGCAGCAACCATTTGATTTTCTGGGGGGGGCTATGGTTTTTTTTGGAAAAAAAAGTTTGTTTCCAGGATTTGGTGAAAAAAATAATTTGTTTTGGACCCTGAGTAAAAAAAATTGTTTGTTTCACTCTCAGCTGCCACTATATGTAATGCTAAAATTGAAAGAAAAAAAATGTCTTCAGTTTGTCGCTAAAAAAATAGATTGTTCTTCGCCGAAGGCGAAAAAAAAAGTTTGCACAGAAAAAAAAACCATAGCCCCCCCCAGAAAATCAAATGGTTGCTGCCTAAGAAGGAACAAGTGTTTGCATTTTCATTGACACATATTATAAACCGTCATACACGTGGGAGTTTTACCTAGCTGATGCGTAAAATAAGGATTAAACCACCATTTTGTCTCAAAAAGTGCCGAGACCGAGTCAGGAAAATGACAGTTGCTTTCTATTCATTTCATTGGTTGATAAAGCCAAACGTTTGATTCTGTCAAGTTTCAGGGACTTTCCTATTTTTGAATTCGGTATTTTTTGTTAATAAGCTCGTACAGTAACCTGTATTAAATTACAGCTTAAAAACTAAGAAATAATTGTGATAAGTCAATAGAAAGAGATTGTAGTACAGACCCTGAATTATATTATTGTTTTGTGTCTATTACTGTAAACAAACTAATTTTCGCGAGTAGAAAAATAACACAAATATTAATCGTCGCTTATATTCAAAACTTGGATTTTTCCATATTACTTTTCATCATCAAGTTAATTTTAGAATCGCAAAATTAAATCGCCGCGAATTGGGTTAGAAAGTTCTTAACTCAAAATAAAGTATCCACGAACATAAGTTGGTTTGTAGTGTCTACTTTGCTTCTTAAATTTCTAATGCTACATTTGTTTGAAATATAAGAGTTTTGACATCATATTATTATCTATGATATACAAAATTTAGTCCTAGTATCTATGATGAGTTTATTTATGTAATATAAAACTTTAATGATAAGCTGATTTTGACACAAAAAAGATCTCCAACTTAAAAGGATGTTAAAATCTCCAAAGACAGAGGTCGAGGGGACTTTACAGTTAACACACCCTTTGGTGGGAGGTCTTTTAATGACAATGTGAATTTACGATAGAACTTTTTTTGACTGAAGTCAATTAACCATGACTGAAGGTACAAGGTTAAACAATCTCCATGGAATTGAGATGTGCCAATACTAATACTATTAGTCACATAGTGTGCTAGTGACCTAAAACGGTATAAATGGGGTCAGTAAATTTCATATGGGGTGAGAGCGAAGCTCGAATCCCCATATGGAATTTACTGAACCAATATATACCGTATTACGTCACTAGCACACTATGTAACGAATTTATCTTAACGACTATCTTAACGTGTGAAATTAAAACTAGTGATTCTCAAAATGAGCAAGTCTTCAAAACCATCGAAAATAATTCCAATGATCCTACAAAAACAGATGCCAACATTAACGACTTGTAAGGTTTAAATGTGTTTTATGAATTTATTTCAATCTTAATAATCAATTTATTCGTCTGTTGGAACTTTTAAGTTTTTTCTCAGTACCGTTTTGTTTCTATAAAGGGACATATCACCATTACTAACCATGGATGAAATAAGCCCCGCCTCCTTCTTACCTAATATGGAATATAAAGGGACGTAACTCCACAACTAACCGTGTATGAGATAAGCCCCGACTCCCTACTAACCTAATATCAAATATACACGGTTTGCACGCGGACGATTTTAACCAATCATATTCCCGGAAATGTATAGGAGGTAAGATAAAACTGTAGATACCAAATACCACTGCAATCTCATAACTGTTCCCTTTAAATTGCAAAAGCCAATACATTTAAATACCAAATATCAGTGACTTAACACATAAGTGGTTCATCTTAAACTGACCTTATCACAAACGAATACAGGTAAACGTAGCAAGTTTCAAAGTCAATAGACCATGACTGAGGACGCGGGGCAAATAATCTCAATGGAAATGAGATATGCCAATGCTTATACAACTGCATACCAAATAACATTGACCTACCACTAGTGGTTTCCCACAAACTGACCTAATACGTAACTAATACATGTAAACTTAGAAAAGTTTCAAAGTCTGGCCTTAACTGAGGGGAGGGAAAAATAATCGGCATGGTAATGAGATGTGCCAATGCTTATACAACTACATACTATATATCATTAACCTACCACTAGTTGTTCACCATAAACTAGCTCTAATAATAAACTTATTCATTGTTAACGACGCCGCCGACGACGCTAACGCCGGAAACAGCATACATGTGTCTCGCTTTTAGACTCCACAAAGGCGAGACAATGAAAATGTGTCGGATTTACGATTCGATATTTCAATTATAAATACGATTTAAAATATGTTTTTAGTAAAATTAAAGATTTCTATTTTTATTCAACATGGTTACAGGATAGACAAAATATTACACCACCTATCAACAATTGTTTCAGTATATGTTCTTGTATGACATTATCAAGATTGCTTCTGTTTATAGGTTGTCCAATAAGTGCTGTATGTTTTGATTTGTTTAAGAAAAGGATTATTTGAATTTATAACTTTGATTCAATTTTGCAATTTTCAACTTCAGTTTTTTCTCAAATGTCCCAAAAACGAACAGGGCGCGATCACAAGCAATATAAAAATTCTTACTATAACCTCAAAGGGGTAAAATTAGTCAAAACAATTATGACGTTTTGAGAGGGCATCACAGCAACCAATAAGAAAGTAAAATAACAAAAAACATATCCAACTCCCAAATTCAAAACGAAAAGTACTTTATAAAATGGCAAAATCAAAAGCTCAGACATATCAAACAATTGGAAAAAAAACTGCCATATGACCTTGTATAGCTATTTCTTCATGTAGAAAATGGTGGAATAAACCTGGTTTTATAACTAGCTAACTCTCTCACTGGTATGTAAGTCGCATATAATTCCCATAAATAAGCCTTTCAAGACATCATTACTATTTTGCCGCTTAGGCTCATATAAAATACTCAGTAATGCATTAAAATATATAGGACAAACTTAACGATCAAAACTCAATGTATACAACTCTCTTACAAGCAAAAACACCAATTAGTACCCGTAGTATACAAGGACACACACCATAAACACAAGAAACAGCGGGACACATTATACTGCATTCACACAGCAAGGTAACAAACATGCAATCAGTATAAGAATAATAAAATGAGATTTGATTGCTTATGTAACAGACGTGAAGTAAGCAACTTTGGATCACCATACGTGCCTTCAACAATGTGCAAATCACTTACCATGTGAGCATCTACAATCTATTATAAGTCTTACATGGCATAATGTGAAACAATTTAAACAAACAACACATTTTTTTTATTTACCACAAACCAATAAACAGAAAACAAAAATGACTGACAGACGAAACTACAACTACTGAAATACAGGAGTCTGACTTAGGATAGGCAAATATGAAAAAATTGCGGGGTTAAATGTATGCAACAACAGGTAACCTAGGTTCAAATTTCTTCAATCGATGAAACTAGCTAATTTCATTACACACTTTTTTGTTTATAATATTAAGCATAATACCTGAAACTGTCTATTTTCCATCAGATAATCGATTACATTTTTTCTTATTTCTTCTGCAGATCTCTCCCTCAGACCAAGATCCTTCAATTGCGAGGAAACTGCATAAAAAAAGCAGTTTCCATCTCTAGGTGTTTCATTACGGAATGTTAGATTCAGATTATGACAATTTTCTTTCAACCTCTTCTCAGCTTCTTCTATTCCACAATCATTATCCTGATACAATTTCTTCAATTTCAGTTTTAATTGTTTTGGATGTAAGCAGATAGAAACTAAATAATTAAAGAACGTTCGATGGATTACTTTAAATTATATACAGAAGACAGCATATAATGCGGAAGAATCCGCTTAATTTAAAATTATACATTTTGACAAACATTTTCAATTACTGTAATGCAAATTTATATGATTTGTATCAGAAATATCCAGAATAATTCTTATATCACATTCTATTCATTGAGTCCAACTTTAAGTAAAATACGGGAAGAAAGGAAAGAACATTTTTACTATGATAAATAAACTGTTGTGTTCCTAAACAAGCTTCTGCCCAAATTTCATAAAACTTCATTTCAAAATCTTTTGAAAAAGTTATTAAAAAAATAACCAAATATTGAACTTAATAGTGACGACATGTACTAGGATTATTATGTCCGGCTTTTGTGAAAGAGATCTAACAGACTCGACAAAAACAGGCAAATAAATATCTCTTCGATTGACCAATCTAAATAACTACTGTGGGTATGATTTCAAATTAATATATTTCTAAACATGAGCTCGTTGTTAAGGGTTTTTATTCAGATCAGTTTACGATCAAAATGACCGCACAAGATCAAAATTTATATATTGACAGTATTTCAATGCTAACGATGCACACCATGGTTGCACAATATTTTGTATTACGTATTTTGTATTCTGTTTTTAGTTTGATTGTATTTGTTGAAGAGTTATTGATTTACTTACATTCTGTGTAGTTCCTATGAGATAGTGATGTAAATGACTGTGTAGGATTGTTCTCTCTCGCTATGAAATAGGAATAATACTCAAATCAAATGTGAATCCAAATTTGCTCTATTAATCAGAACCAGAAATTGTATTTTGGTAACTACAAGATGTAATCCTATCGTAATATATCACGCTGACAAATAATTTTTTTTTTAATATCATTGAGATCGTTACAATGTTCTACTAAATAATGAGCGAGTAACATTTCCCCCCAAAACTGTTATTGAAGGATTTTGATACACCAACCTACCACACACTTGTTTTGTGTACCCTTCGAACCCGTATAGTATATATGCCCGTTCGTGAAAAAATCTGACAGTGTAATTTCCATCAAATCAAGGTCAATGGTAAAGAATTAACATTTCTATTGTTTGCAATAAATTAAAAAAAATATCATTTTCAAGTTCTTGTATGCTGAACTTATTCCAAACTATCAAATAAACTTTATAGAACATGAAACAAAACTTATAAATAAAAAGATAATTAAAAGGTCAGTTGCACAATATCAACTGCAAATTGAAAATCGTTTTTAAAAATTCCACAAAAGTAATTTAAAAGCAAAACATATTTAGGTGGATCGCTATTCCTATGCCTAAATATGAAATTAATGTAAAAATAAGGAGATGTGGTATGATGAGACAACTATCCATCAAGGTTCAAATGAAGTAGATGTAATCAACTATAGCAACCAGCTAGATGGGTATTTTTATCCATCTGATGAGTAAAGCCTTTTTCAACTGATTTTTATAGTTAGTTCTTATGTTGTACTGTTTTACCACTGTCCCATGTTAGGGGGGGGGGATCCCGCTAACATGTTTAACCCCGCCACATTATTTATGTATGTACCTGTCACCAGTCAGGAGCCTGTAATTCAGTGGTTGTCGTTTGTCTTTGTGTTTCATATTTGTTTTCTTTCATTTTTTTATTTAAATAAGGCCGTTAGTTGTCTCTTTTGAATGGTTTTACATTCTCATATCGGGGTCTTTTAAAGCTGACTATGCGGTAATGGATTTGATCATTGTTGAAGGCCGTACGGTGACCTATAGTTGTTAATGTCTGTGTCATTTTGGTCTTTTGTGGACAGGTGATTCATTGGCAATCATACCACATCTTCTGTTTCATATTCAACAATGAAAAAATCCCATACTGTATAGTCGGCCCCGTTATGAAAACATAAAAGAATTCAATTGAGAAAACTAATAGCCTAATTCATAACAAAACAATTTAAGAAAAACAAATATATGACAGACTTGAACCAAAGACAATCACATAACTACAGGCTCTGGAATTCGTTTGCATGCACAATTTGTGGGAACTAAACCATCTCCCCACTTGACAGTGGCGATACAACACCACATATGAACAAACAACAAACTAGATAAAGTGATGCCATCGCAGTTCACTTTGAAGTAACTGTATCATAACAAAGTTAATGTAGGACCTTGTTTTGAGATATGATTGTGTCTTTGAGAATGCAAAGTGGTTTTTTTTTAAATACACAAAGTTGAGTTTGGGGGCACATCGGTCTATGGTTCACTGAAAGGAGGAGTTATCCGGAAACACTATGTGCCTCTAATGCATGTATTTACTCCAAAAAAATCAACTATCTTCCAAAACTGCAAATATTGATAAAAATCTAAATCCTGACAACTTGCACACCTTCAATATATGTACAAACAACCAGCAAAGTAAAAACTTCCTAGCACTCACACTGTAGGAGGAGTTACATGTATCAGGAAACATTATGCACCTCTGCAATCAAATATTCGAAAAATGACACAGTTCAACTACTTCCGAAAAGAGCAAATATCAATAAAAGTCAAAACCTTAAATTTGTATACAAACAGCCAGCAAAATGACAATTTCATAGCATTCCACTTCTTCTGCAAGCATATTCTCCAACATGAGCAAGAATTGACACATTGCGACACTTACCAAAGAGGAAATCCTGGATAATCATAGATCTGTTCTTTGTTCCTTTTGTATTTCAACCAAAGATGAAGAACTGGATCTTCCATCACTGTATTGGATACCTAAACTACATAAGTGTCCTTACAAACAACGGTATATTGCTGGGTCTTCCAAGTGCTCCACGAAACCTCTTTCTAAATTATTAACATCTATTTTATCAGCAATCAAAGACGGGCTTCAAATTTATTGTGAAACTGCCTATTCTAGAGGTGGCGTGAATCAGATGTGGATATTTAAAAATTCCAAAGATCTTTTAGAGTACATACAATCTTATTCTCTTTCATCTTGTAACAGTATTAAAACATTTGACTTTTCTACTCTTTACACAAGTATTCAACATTCCAAACTAAAAGACAAATTAAAAGAGTTGGTATTACTTTGATTCATAAAAAAAGAATGGCCAACGTAGATACAAGTATCTTGTCTTAGGGAGGGATAAATCCTACTTTGTAAAGAATCATTCTGATTCAAACAAAAAGTTCTCTGAAACCGATATTATCTAGATGCTTGATTTCTTGATAGACAACATATTTTTTACGTTCGGAGGACGTGTTTTTCAACAGACTGTCGGTATCCCAATGGGAACAAACTGTGCCCCTCTACTTCCGACTTGTATCTTTATTATTATGAGACTGACTTCATGCAGGAACTTCTTAGGAAGAAAGATAAGAAGTTAGCAATATCCTTTAACTCTACTTTCCGCTATATAGATGACGTTCTTTCACTAACCATTCAAAATTTGGTGACTATGTGAAACGCATCTATCCCATCGAATTTGAGATAAAGGATACCACAGATACAGTTAAGTCGGGTTCGTATCTTGACTTACATCTAGAAATTGACAATGAGGGTCGGTTGAAGACAAAACTTTACGACAAAAGAGATGATTTCAGCTTTCCAATTGTGAACTTTCCATTTCTAAGTAGCAACATT
Organism: Mytilus edulis; assembly: GCA_019925275.1. Taxonomy (NCBI): domain Eukaryota; kingdom Metazoa; phylum Mollusca; class Bivalvia; order Mytilida; family Mytilidae; genus Mytilus; species Mytilus edulis. The sequence goes on from CM034361.1 coordinate 63,428,263, forward strand.
CAAGCAGCACCTGCATACGTGGTATATATCTCCCAATTGATACGATATTCCCGTGCTTGCAATTTCCTATCATGATTTTCTTGATAGAGGGTTACTGCTTACAAGGAAGCTATTAAACCAAGAGTTCCAAATGATGAAGTTGAAATCATCCCTTCGTAAATTTTACGGACGCCATCACGAGTTGGTTGACCGTTATGGAATAACCGTTTCACAAATGATATCGGACATGTTCCTTACGTCGTAAATACAATCCCCTTCCCTTTCATGAATGTGACCTACCGAATTAGACTATTTACCGGATTTGTAATCACATAAGCAACACGACGGGTGCCACATGTGGAGCAGGATCTGCTTACTCTTCCGGAGCACCTGAGATCACCCCTAGTTTTGGTGGGGTTCGTGATGTTTATTCTTTAGTTTTCTATGTTGTGTCATGTGTACTATTATTTTTCTGTGTCTTTTTCATTTTTAGCCATGGCGTTGTCAGTTTGTTTTAGATTTATGAGTTTGACTGTCCCTTTGGTATCTTTCGTCCCTCTTTTAAGCTTAAAGTAGCTCTAAATTTGGATTGTGATTAAATATTTGATACAGCATAGGTTTGTGACACAAAATTTGAAATAAGACATTTCCCTTAGTAAATTATGGTCCAAGATCGAAAATATAAGTACATTGCTCGAATCAGCATATCTAAGAACCCCAAGAATTAAATTTTTGATCCAATACTTAATTCAACCATTTTGTATCCAAGTGGAAAAACTCAAACTTAATTACCATAAACCAATAATGTAGATCAAAATTATATATTATATTATATAACCACTAAAAATAGTTCTCTAAAATTAAGTATGCTGTATTTTTTTAGTAATTAGATATGATGTTATATTTATTTTCAAATTATAATCAAAATTATTATTATTACTTCCCAACATTTTGTCTTTCATTTGTAACAAACTAATATAGATCTGCAATTTATCTATCAATGTCAACAACTGTAATTACACAATGTAATGTAAAAAAATATATCCTTTAATAAAAAAAGATTATTATCTAATGAAAATGATATTTGCAAACCTGGAACCCCAATTAGGATCAAGTAAAATTTAACATTAACACAAAAAAACACAAGAAATTGTCCAAAGTACACGGATGCCCCACTCGCACTATCATTTTCTATGTTCAGTGGACCCTTTAAATGGGATAAAAACTCTAATTTGGAATTAAAATTAGAAAGATCATATCAAAAGGAACATGTCTTGATTGTACTTAAACTTTATCAAAAACTACCTCAATAAAAAAACTATGATCTGAAGCGGGACGGACGAACTAAAGGACGAACGAACAGACAACTGTACGGACGCACAGACCAGAAAACATAAAGCCCCTCTACTATCGTAGGTAGGGCACAACAATACCACATACTACCATCATTACACACATGATTTAAAATAAAGGTATTCCTGACTAATAAATTTAACAGATAATCATTGAAAATTGAATTTGACCTTCATTAAGTCAAAGGAAACAACATATGTCAATTTGAAAAAAGTTTCGTCAAAGCGCAGTCACATTACTGAACTGACACTGTTGGCAGCTCGCCTGCCGAACATCCCAAAATAAATTTATAAAATCCGGGTTAAAAACTGTGCAATGGAATTTTCCCTGTGTATAGTCAAAGTATCAGTAAATCACTAGATATTTGCACTCTATTCACTAATGTGTTTAACGCGCACATTGCTTCAGTGTACAATAACAATGATGTTCATGCAGCCGAATAAGACCGATATCCTCAACCTGTTTATTGTGAAAAACTAGAACACATCATTTGCAATCACGAGATTTAATGCGCATCTGGAGACACATGAAATTCTAGTAAAACTTAACTAAGGTTTCCGATCTGGATACTCAATTTCTGATAATTGCTGCAGAAGAGCCCATCAACAAATTAGATAAAAACAAAAAAAATAGACATGACAATACTGGACTTTTCTAAATCTTTCGACACATTAAAACATGATAAATTCCTAATAAGCTACACATATATGAAATGGATGGAAATTTAGATATGTTGCATTTTAAACTTCTTAAAATGTCAATCCATGAGAGTAGTGATAGAAAGCGATCACGCAACAGACGAACGTGTGGATTCGGGCGTCCTACAAGGAACGTTCTTTGGAACATTGCTAATTTTTAAAGCGTATAAATGACTATTTGCAGATGATTGCTTGCGTCACTTTAAAACCCCGAAATACAATAAAATTTTACATGAAGACCTCTCAAATGGGGGTATGAAACGCAATGCTATGAAGTGCTTTATACTGAGCATAAAACAAAAATTGAATTTCTACCAATTTGACAATCATATTTTGGAAAAGTAAAAACCAACCCATACTTTTGACTAAACATATCAGAAGATGGAACAGTCATATAAACAAAATAACCAATAAAACAAATGTACCCGAGGTTTTATCAGAAAGAACGTGCTTAAATGCTCACAAGAGTGCAAACATGACGGTTAGATCAGTCTTGGATTACCGAGCTGAAATCTGGGATCCGTACACTTCTTAAAATATTGCAATCAACATGCAGACTGCAGATCTTTCGAGAAACAGGATGCGTCACAAACATGGTATCAAAACTGAAACTGCAACATTTACATAGTCAGTCGTATAACCAACCAATTACCTAACACCAGTCAACATTTGGAGTCTTCATTACCAAAAACATTGTAAAAAGACTAGAAACAAAGGCTTATCAATTATACAGTGCAACACAAAAAATAAAGAAAAAACTCGTTTTTTGCAAAAACCATAATTGATTGAAACAATGAACCTAGAAGATAGCACTGCGTGCTTCAAGATAGTATAAAGTTTTAGCGGCACCTTCCAATAGCTGTACTTAGTCCCACCGCTCTCTTTTAAGTGCACTAAGTAACAATACAGATGCAAACATCATACATTCATCAATTACTTTTCCTCAAATATATTTATTTAAATGTTTCATTTATGAATTTTGTTTAATGTTTCTGTGTTAACGATAGTGGTTATTCTGTTGATAAAGAGTCGGTCATCGATCACTCTTAAAGTGGTCATCACATCACTATTTCCCCAAAGATTGGTACCAGTTTGAATTTATAGATAACATGAATTATTCTTCCTGTTTTTATTGTCCCTAAATTATAATGTTAGTAATTTTGAAATTCAAGCTGAAATAGTAGAGTCGTATTATGCTATCCCAAGAATGGTTTAGGCCCCCAAATCGTATTTGATCAATTTTTGTTCACCAATATGAAATCTACGATTCAATCATTAGGATTAGAAAATTTTCTGGTGCAGATATTTTTCCTTGATAGTATCTCGTTCTTCACTTTTAAAGGTAAACATAAAATAATTCATCATGCTTACCATTATGAATTTGCAAAACAAATGAATAATATCAGTCAAAGGTGTTTTGACTTACCATTTAAGAGTTTTGACGTGTTTTTTTCAATCCTTTCCATAGTTTCTGGTAGTGACAGAAGCTTCGAAACTTCAACTTGGGTCTTTTCTGATACTGACTGAAGGCTTTGAAAATTTTCTTGCATGCTATCTGACAGCTCTTTTACATCCTGTATAATTCAAATTACATAATGTGATCATTTACCATATACAAATGAAGTGTATTCTTTAATCATACATAAAATATATAGCTGTGTGTGTTATCTAGTACAAAAAAAGGTTTATGTTAATGTTAATACGATATTCACTTGTTTTTCGTTTATGATAGGACAATGAAAATAACCTCAGTTGTATTTAGTTTGCACATCAATATGTGTTTTCATATACAAAATAAAAAGTTTGTGAAATATTTCCGGAACAATTTCCGTTAAATTACCCTTTAAAACATTTCCCAGCTAGTGCCAAATTAAACTCATCATAGATACCAGTACTAAATTTTGTATATACGCCAGACGCGCGTTTCGTCTACAAAAGACTCATCAGTGATGCTCGAATCCAAAAAAGTTAAAAAGGCCAAAGAGGGAAATTTTTTATTAGATTGGCAAAAATTGATTTTGCCATCGCAAAATAAGTTTTCAAATCATTATTGATTTCAATTATTATACAATCTGCCAACCATGAAACCAAAATAACTAAAAAGTCGTTAAAAGCTGCATAGTCAAATAAAATCTTAGTCCAAGATAGCACAGTTACTTTTGGATACTGGAGATGTTAAAAATACAATAAGTGAGAAACAGGTTGAACACACACCACTTATATTTTGAGGCCTGATATAAAAATATAGCCGTGAATTAAAAAATAAAATCAATCATTGACGACGCCTTTTGAATGTTCTCTCCCAAAAAACAATTAGCTGTAACAAAACATGGGTTTTGCAGTTCATATGCAGAGATAAGATGATACCTCAAAACCTATCATGTCATGAAATTGACATGTATGTTTCAAACAGTATTTTTTAAGTTTCCGGCTTCATGACATTCTTATCTATGAAGGATCTGATAACATAGACATTAAAACAGAAACGATCATCCACTATACAGTTAGAGTTAATAGAGCTGTAAACCAATTACATACTGAAATAACTGATTCAAGCTCTGTAAAACAGATAAAATTTAAACGAGGGCAGGATAGATCTCTACTAATCAATTTACTTATCTTAAGCAAAAAAGGGATAATGCCTATAGTGGCATAGTGTCTTATTACGAAAATTGTTCAGAATCAGTTTTGGATTAGCTGTGATTTTTTTCAGATAAGTTATTATAATTTCCAAAACAGACTTCAGAATAAAGTACGCAAATGAGTCGGTTATTTGTTTCGCCTCTACACTTTAGTTATAAAAGAAGGAATGTTTGGCATTTGACCTGTCTTGTTTAAAAGTCAAGTGTCATCTGATTTCAATCAAGTGCACTCGTTCAAAGGAGAATCAGTGTGTAGTATGTTTGGAAAAAATTTGTCCTTGAATTTAACTTTACCTTCCGCTGCTTGGATGACTTTCTCTCACTAAATAATTTAAAATTTGGTGACTATGTTGAACGCATATAGCCCATCAAACTTGAGCTAAAGGATACAATATATACAGTAAGTCTGCTTTATATTTTGACTTACATCTAGAAATTGACAACGATGGCCGATTGAAAACAAAACTTTACGACAAATTGAGATGATTTCAGCTTCCTTATTGTGAATTTTCGATTTCTATGTAGCATCATTCTAGAGGCGCTTACATTTGGAGTATATATTTCCACCTTGTTACGATATTCTTGGGCTTTACGGACGCCATCACGAATTTGTTGGACGTTAAGAAATATCTGTTTCACAGATGACGACCGATATAATACAATTTTTGTAACTACAATTCTGTTTCATTTTCCCCGAATGTGACTCGCTGAATTAGACTTATTATCGACTTTGTTTTTGCATGAGCAACACGACAGGTACCATGTGTGGAGAAGAATTTTATTACTCTTCCGATTTTGATTGGGTTCGTTTTTGCTCGCTCTAGTTTTCTATGTTTTGTTTTGTGTATTTTTGTTTGTCTGTTGGTCTTTTACTTTTTAGCCATGGTGTTGTCATTTTGTTTTCCACTTTTGAATGTCCCTTTGGTATTTTTTGTCTATCTTTTACTAAACTCTGTCAATTTCAAAATCAGAAGTTTGTCGAAATATCAATACACACATGGCAGATATTGATGATGATGCTTGTTAGCGTACCGATTAACGTTCTAAATATTATAATGACTTTAAAAAAAAAATGTTTTGTTTTCAGTGGTGTCCATTTTTTCCCTGGTATATAACTGCAGTGTATTCGATTGATTCATTAGATATATGTTTTTTGTATGTTTCTACAACTGGTCTATGATGCATATTTTGTGTTCTAGTCCTATCTTTGATGCTGTATGATTCTCCCGTTTCAATATAAAACAGAAATACATGTATAACCTTTGAAAATTAAGGAAAATAGTCATTCATCTACAATACTTAGCCACAATTTAGATCTCTTAGTCGGTTAATTGGGTTGTCTTTTTTTATATACAAGCATTAATAAACTGTTTTTTTTTAATTTTATGAAGTTGTCTTTCACAAATTAATTCGGCAAATTATGAAGAATGTGATTCACTCGAAAATAGGCAGAATGCTTTTTAACTTCGATAATTGTTTTACTCATGAAAATAACAATAGTTATCTCCATTATTCTAAAACATTTAAAAAATCGACTTGATGTTTACAATTCAATATACTGAAAATGATTGACTTTTTTAGACTTTTCGTTAACTTCGTCTTTTATTTGGCATTTAAACTATTTTGATTCGTGCGTCTAGTGAACACAATTATAAATGCCTTGTTTATTTGATGCAATATTGTTTTCATAGTGTATTCATATATGTAGTGCACTAACATTTTCCATGTTCAGTGGACCATGCCATTAGGATCAAAACTCTAATTTGGCATTAAAATTAGAAAGATCATATCATATGAAACATGTATACTAAGTTTCAAGTTACATTGGGATATATTTGTAAATTTTCAATTGATCCTACTGCCTTACATTTTTTAGATCAAGGATGGAACTTGAAGGTTTCAAATATTAGGCAATGACGTCATATATCAACAATGCAGCAACGTTACTTGTTTATGCCGATCTGCGTCAATCATTAATGAATGTAAACTTAAAAATAGTTCACATACCTAAATTTATTGCATATTCTTAACGAACATATACCCCGAATCGGCGACCAGGAACCTGTAATTAAGCGGTTATAGGCTGTTGTTGTATATCATTTTTTTATTTACTGTTTTGTGCTTTTAAAATCTGGTCGTATTTTTTTGTTTTAATAGCTCTACATTGTCATCTCAATACCTTTTATGATAGCTGACTATACGGTATTGGTTTGGTCGTTGATTGTTGAAGGCCGTACGGTGACCTATAATTTTTAATTTGTAGGACATTTGATCTTTTGTGGAGGGTTATATCTCATTGGCGATCAAACCACATCTTATCTTTATATATAATCTTAAGAAATGGCCACCAAACAAATATTAGCATGATATTTCGAGATAAAGACTTCAATACTAGTACCTCGAATATCAGCTCGGTCTTCGATTCGAATGATATTCTTCGTGAAAAGTCGGTATAAAATATGCCATTATTCTGTATATAACATACTGTGGATTCATTACTCTTCGTTGGTACCAGTTTCGTGTATTCAGAAAAACTTGCTTGTTCGTTGATAATTGATTTCGCGGTTTTGTGGAAGTCTGCGTGCACGCCTATATAAAATATGTCTTTCCTTGAACATTTAATTTCGTGGTTCACTTGTACCCACGAAAATTGGTATCCAACGAAAAATAATGAATCCACAGTAGTTTAGACAACGATAGAACGATGAAAGAGATATCGACACAAAAGTCAAACTTATCGAAAAAAAATACCTCTTTCTGTTGAAGTAAGTTTTGTATTACGTGTCTTTGCATTTCATCTGTTAGTTGTTTGGTTCGTAAGAACTTCAACCTTTTAGTAAATTCTTCAACTTCTGCATCTTTCTTCTTGGTATCAAATATTCCATGTTTTAACAATTCAGGAACCTTTTTCTCAATAATTTCCCATTTCTCTTTAAAAACCTCGTTTGACATCTTACTACTACTACTATGACCAGTAACTTTATTTCGTACTTCCTTCAATGCCTCAACGCATTGCATCAATGGACAACAGCTTCGGAGAATCACATAAGTCAACCAATCACCTAGTAACCCTTCATTTAAGTTTTTTAGCTGAGAATACACAAATGCAATCACCGCGACAGCCTGTCTGCTTACAGGAAACTGACACTTGCTTAGCAAATAACTCCTCAAATTGCTTTTTAGTTATTTCAAAGTCATCGGTACTCAATTGATTGACTGGTGAGCAGTAACAGCAAGGTTGTTTGTCATATAAATGATATAGTTTATGTTTGTTATCATTTAATAAATCTTGCACGGACTGTTTTGGATTTGACAGGCAACTTGGCCAATAAATGATTTCAGGAAAAATATTTAGAAACGCGTTTAAAAACGACAAGTCGAACTTCTTTGAATCAGTTCCAAGAATGGCAGTTGAGCAGCAAAAACTGAGATTTTTTTTAGTATGTTTTTTTTGATTTTTCATACACAATTTCCATTTGTGATCTCGTAAGAATAGTTTTATTTCTAAAAAGTGGGCTTTTGTTGTGACATTTAAAACAACATTCTCTTGAAAAATAGTGATAAATCTTATGTTGATGTTTGTTAAATATATCTTCTAGCGAATTCGGAATATTGGCTTCAACCACTAATCGCACTGCATCCTGCACCTCTTCTAATACAGCAAATCCAATTCTTGTTAAGTTATCTTTTTCGTCTTGATGCTCCTGAAAATAAAAAAATGGAAATAATATTAAAATGAACATTGAGGGCATATATAAATGATTAATTTAAGAACTCGTATGTCAAGAAGACACTTTCATTTACAAATATTTCAGTCGGGTATTCAACGAAGTCTGTCATTTTAAATCTTGTATGGTTTACAAAGAAAAGTTATCGACGTTAACGTCGGTAATATGTGTTTAAATTATTTACCTTCGGGTGTCCCTCTGCAAACAACATAGAGTTATTGTTTTGTATTTATAGAGAATATCTGTTCATATTTAGTTTTTTTTTTCATAAATGAATGACTTTGTTGAATATTTAGACAAAGGTGAATTATTGATCGTCAAAAGTCGTATGAATAGTTGTAAATTTAGTAGAGCGTATGTTGTTGTATATTTTTTCATGGGTGCTTATATTTTGTTGCTTGCTACACTTTTGGTCTGGCAACACTGTCAATTTGCATTTCTCTAGAAAAATAAATACAAATTTAAAAGAATCCCACAAACGCTTTTTCAACAAGATTTTTACAGTGTAGTGAATGATTCTTTGGACAAAAAATATTTGACCCTGTATTTATACCCTGCTTTAACAGTTTAAAATCGTTTGCCGATATAGATTTAAGACACTGAATCAAAATGTAAAGGAAAAACGGCTGAAGTTTTGGATAAGATCAATCAGTTATTGTATTTTATCATCATGGTTTTAGTTATGTAACATAACTTAATGTCAACAAGACCTATATAAAAGTATAAGTATTATGTGCCTGTCCCAAGTCAGGAGCCTGTAATTCAGTGGTTGTCGTTTATTTATGTGTTACATATTTGTTTTTCGTTCATGTTTTATACATAAATAAGGCCGTTAGTTTTCTAGTTTGAATTGTTTTACATTGTTATTTCAGGGCCTTTTATAGTTGACTATGCGTTATGGGCTTTGTTCATTGTTGAAGGCCTTATGGTGACCTAAAGTTGTTAATTCCTGTGTCATTTTGGTCTCTTGTAGAGAGTTGTCTCATTAGCAATCATACCACATCTTCTTTTTTTATAAGTATACAATTTATATAAGTGTGAAATTATCATGTAGAAACGTGTATGTTGGCAAGTCCACTTAATACCTTGGATTTACTATTAGTTATAAGAATAAATCCACTTAATGTTAGAAGCGTCTGAGGGAAACACATTGACTGTCTGAGGAACTCAATGGAACAACAAAAACACCGAACTACAACACAAGCCAACGCCAACATAATAGAAATATACTGTGGATGACAACTGTAATATTTTTAATAAGGAGACCTCCCGAATAAGGAGATGCATAGTCACAATAATCTACATAATAATTTGTAACTTTATCGTTTGTCTATGGGGAACAAAAAAATATTTATTGATATCAGTCATCAAAGACTACTCAAATAGGATGTGAAGATTATACTGTGGTATGCCAAGTACGCTTTCGTTTATAAACCATATGTGAAATATCTTGAAACAATATAAAAACTAGATAGGGATTAGCCAGGAATTAGACCAAAGAATTGCCTCTTGATATGACTTTCATGCATTCATCATGTCCTTAATGAGCAAAATGATTATGAATAAAGGTGTCCAATTTATAGAAATCATATATCTTATTAAATTTTAAGATTGTAAAACACGCAAAATATCAATTTTACTTCTTGTGATATTACATTATATTGCAATTATTACAAGATATGGTAATTAAGCATATCAATCATGTAGTTGGAAATCTATTTATGGAATTAAAATATCTTAAAACACTTGAAAGCTCAAATCAAAAGTATAATATCTATAATTTCAAACAAAAAGGGATAGTGCTAAGGCATATATGTATAGGATCTCCTTGCTTTTTTTAGAACAAGAATCATTGTGTTTTAGAAGAAAACGTGAGTTTTATTGTATCAGTCATTTCAAAAAAATGTACATTTTTCGGTTATTGTCTATTGTCTGTTTTATTTGTAAGTGTGACATATTTTTTCAATTTAACATAAGAGTTTACATATTGTGCAAGATAGTACATGCAAATATTAGTGTGCAAAAAGTTTCATATTTTTTTTTATATTCGTTGAAGTATGAAAATTCGCCAATTTCCATGCGTTCATTTTTTATAAATAACATTTGCATTCAAATTATCTGTACATAAAACTGCATTTAAAGGTAAACAGAATGATTTTTCTTCATTTAGTAACATCATAATTAAAAATAAATAACTTTCCATGTTTCAAATCATGACAACTTTTATTCCACAGTCACTGGAATGTCTGTTCATCAATATTTGTCCTTCCTGTTACTATTTATTTGTTTACGGAATAAAACTAGTTTCTCCCTCAAATAACGGCGGTTTTTTATGGTGACGTCGTAGGCGTGGATACAGGACGTAACGACATGGTGAAATTTTTTATGTGGAAAGATTTTGGTCATCAGAATCAAAAGATCGGTAGGTATTGATGTATGCGTACCTTTTTATAATGTCTTTAATGTTACCAGTTGATAGATAATTTTTAATTGCATAAGACTAATGAAACGCTTGTTACCGTAACTTGGGCATGGGCCGGAAGTATAAAAACACTACATCAATTATTAGGGAGCGACTATTTTAAAACCCATTTAAGTTATGTACTAATTTTTCCATCCTGTTACTGTCCTTCCTGTTACAAAGACAGTGGTAACAGGAGGGACAAAAATGGTAACAGGATAGACATACTTTGTAAAAATGCCTCTTACATTATCGCAAATAAATTGTTACACATATTTATTACCGTGCGGTATATTAATTCATAAAATGTACATTTGTATTGAGGTATTTCTAGAACAAGTTAAGTGCTACCTTGAATGTTAACAGGATGGACAAAATTATTAATTGTGGAACTATTATTTAGAATTCAATTGCCGATATTACTGTACAGCTATTATTCAAGCGTGTCATATAGAATACGCATTGTTTCTTTTCAATACTCTTTGAATGCTTTACACTTTGCGATTTGTACTTAAGTGTTTTCTTTAGTACATGAACCTAATTTGGTTCATTTTGTTCCTTGATGTGTTATTTTGTTCTGCTTGGGTTGTAAAACTATCATTATCGTATTTTGCCAACTTTTGTACTGGTTTCTTAGAGACATGATACTTTCTCGTTACAGGCAAATAGAGATATAAACCTTGCGAGACGACAGCAACACTCATGACACAAAAGAATTTCTTTTATTTCAAAAAAAGGGGGGTGAAAAACATATAAATGTGGGTATATTATACCTCCGGTTGTGGTTTGAACTCCCCTGCCCTATTCATAAAATAACAATGAAAATCCCTTCTCCGTCACATGATATTTCACAGCTACCACTATCATACTTAAATGAGATGATATAAAGAGATACAAATATTAGAACACCGATTTTAGTCTACAGTAGGTGCACATCATGTACGTATGAGTCGACCCATTAATTGATATAATAATTTCTACCCATTGATCTATTGCCTTCTTAAAGTTGCAGGTCATTGATATATTTGCCATTCCAAATATAAATACGCACACCAGCGGCAAATCTGTGTGTATTATTCATTTTTATAATTTTTATAATGACATACCCCACCCCCCTTTTTTTTTGACGGCTCCGTGCTCTTCTTTGCCAAAACCATTGAGAGACACTGCTACAACTTCCAGAATATTTGCTATCATTCCGAATCCAAATAAATATCAGAATCTCTTCGTGAACTTATGGAGATGATCCAAAAATCCAAGAATGACGAGCCTTCAGTGTTAAAATGTGTCAGAAACTAGATACATGTATATCAGAATCATTGACAATAAGAAAAAATAATTTGAATTTTCGTTTAGTTGTATTGTTGTGTTCTTTAAATTGTCCTCATGTTTTTAAACATATGAAATTAGTTTTGCTTTTTAAGCCTATATCTTCAACCTTCTCTAAGACGGTACGATGGGTGGTTGTTCTGGTGATTGGTTAGCCTCCAGTGGACACTTAAAGGCATAATCAGGAAGAGAATATGATAAATAAATAAGAACCAACATGCTGAACTTGGTCTTAAAAGCGGTAGTTCACAGAAAGGCATGTCATCTTATGTACTGATTTTTACGACTTGCGGCAACCAAATCTTACTTCATACTTAGCGAAAAAAAAACCAAAAAACACCAATTTACCATTTTTCTTTTGTTTTTGTTTTGTTTTGTTTGTTTGACCCGGACAGGGTTGATACACGTATAAATGGTTCGTGTATAATGTTTAGATACTTATATCTCCCGTTCGTATCCCTATGAAATTCAAAATCCAGTTTTTTGTTATTGATTTTCGTGACCCAAAGTATGTTTTGTCTCTACTGTTACCACTTTGTCCTCCCTGTTACAGCCTTTGTTCGTTCCTGTTACCCCAAAAAATGTGTAAAATAATTTTTACAATCAACATAACTGATCTATTGACTAAGTTTCCAGTTAGTATAATTGAAAAGGGACATAATAGTAAATTTTCAATGCCACTGTCTCCACAATATTTTTTTAAGAGTGTTTGAAAAATAAGAAATGTGATGATTTCTGCAGATTTTTTTGGGGTAATCTACATAAATGAAAAATGTAAATGTGATTTCAAATGAACACTGCTATGCAAATGTGAGCCACACTTTTCATTGGATATTTTCTTTTCTATTATCACTTTTGCTATCAGTTTAAAAAAGTAACAGGATGGACAAATTCTGACACAAGCTGGCACACAATTTTAAAATAAAATTTTCTCAAGTGTTGGTAAGATTGCATATTTAAAAAAAATATTAACAAATCAATATGCTATTGGTTTTTTAAATTAATTTGCATTTATTTTAACTTTTTTTTGGAAAAGTTCAGATTCCGAATATGTACTTTATTTTGAAATGACTGGTATATGAATTTTGTGTAACATTTTATTGTGAATTTATACTATTTCGCAATTTCAGTCTTTAAGGGAAACCGCTTACTTATCAATACATGATATTTGATTTTATGCTTTGTGTAGCTTCGGAAGCCAGTACATAGTTGAAACTTTTATTGTATTTTGGTTCTGCTTGTAAAGAGGAAGCTGAAAGTTTATAGATATAGAACGATGTGATATGAGTGCCAATAAGACAACTCTACCATCCAAGTCACATTTTGTAAAAGTAAACCATTTGTTTGTTAAAACCGTTCAATCGCGTAGTGGAATTAACTATTTGTGAATTCTTATAAATTCTATATAACTTTTGGGCTATTTTAAATCTCGGTCTATTTCTGAAATTTATTCTTACATACTTTTAATTTTTTAACCCTGTATGCTTACATTGCCTATGTTAAAATTGTTTGTATGTACATTAAACGGCAAATAATGTGACGTATAATTTTCTGACGTCTGACACGCGAATCAATGAATGTGTTTGTAGATAGATGTTTTTGTGTTCTGTTAAATTGTTTCTTTTAAAATTATTACACGAAGATGACTGCTGTGCCCATATTTTGACTATTTTACTTATTGTGTCTGTTTAGTTAACACATCGTTGTAAATATAACGGAATTTGATAAAACTGTCATCAAAGTGAAAGGGTTAGCGCTATAAAACCAGGTTTAATCCACCATTTTCTACATTTGAAAATGCCTGTACTAAGTCAGAAATTTTACAGTTTTTGTCCATTCGTTATTTATGTGTTTTGTTCTGTAACAAACAGCCTTAGATAGTCTTGTATCTTTTTTTCAATTTTAGTTCATTTCATTTTTTCTAGGGTGAGGTATATGACGTCCAGTCTAACTGAATTAATACATATTTTTGTTAAGGAGCTTCTGCAACCCGCCTCTGGGTGCGGGATTTTTTTGTTATGTTGAAGACCCATTGTTTGTCTCTGGGTGTATTTTTTCGTCTTTTGTCGGGTTGTTCATTTTGAAAATTTTCAATTCTAATTTTTATAATAACAACAACAAAAAATTCTAGATAATAAAAAGTATAAATATATCTGCCTATTTTTAAACATATTAAAAGAATCGTCTTATACTTATCGATCATATAAATGTTGTTGGCAAAGGAATTCTAGATTTGTGCATGACTTTCATACACAAATCATTACGGATTTCAAAGATTATTTAGGTATGGGTCAAGTTGATCTCATTTCCAATGTTTATATGTCTTTGACATGCCGAAGATCCATTCGATGTCGGTCGTTATGAAAATATGAGTTTAATCAATGTGAGATGATTGATTATGTAAAAGATCAGTACATAAAGCAAGCATTTCTTACCGTAGAATACGAACGCCAAGGCTGTCTTCTGATGTTCATTGTTTAAAATATTCGGTGCTTAAAGAATCATGTTGAGTAGTATTTATATTATGTTCAGTAGATTTCATATTATGTTCAGAAGTTTTGATATCATGTTCCTTGCATTATTATATGCAGTGGTATTTGAATAATGTTCGGTACTTCTGACGTTAAATTCAGTGGATTTTTTATTATGTTCAGTAGATTCAATATTTTTTGCAGTACATTGTGTATTACCTTTCGCGGTCCCGGTTTCTGTATATTCGGCCAATTATTCATTATTAATGAATACACCACCGACTATAAAGAAACTGGGACCACGAAAGGTAATACATAATGTACTGCAAATATATAAATATTGAATCTACTGAAATGTACTGAACATAATATAAATATACTACTCAACATAATGCATGAAGCTCCAAAAAATATTAAATAATCAACAGCAGAAGACAGAAGAAGCTGAAATATCAGGCAGAACTGTTCATACTGATTTAGTGCAAAATGATAACATAATATTTAAAAAAAAAAAAAAAAAAAAAAAAAAATATAATTAAAGGGGCCATGCTGTCAAGTTCATGGTCACCGATTTGAATCAAATTTTCATACTTTATTAAAAAAAACCAATGAAAAACAATTATCCAAACTACCAAAAGTGTAAAATAAACAGTTTACAGAGCATAGGGTCAATACTATGTAGTTTCGTTTCATGTGTATTTTAGTCTAGACTCCATCTAATTAAATATCGAGTTGACCTCAGATGACCATATAAGCGATGTAAACATAAATATACTAATGATTAGATATACATAGATTAAGCCACACGTACATTGAATGTTTAAAGGTCTGTTTAATTTTATTTTATAGATTAAAATATATATGTTTCTCGTTTTTACATGTAGAAGAAAGATTTTTAGTGGATCGAATCAGTCATCAAATGATTTACCTCTGATTCACTTTGAATGTTGACATTCCTTTCCTTTAAATAAACAGTACACGAACAAAGCATGCGTTGTCCATCTCTAATTAAGGGGCTAAATTGAAGTTCACATGAATACCAGTCTATGGAAGGTGCGATACGATAAAAACTTTTCTTATATCAATGAGCGATATTGTCTTATATCAACGAGTTGCATTGTGGGAAATCTCAGACGAATATTAGCATTTGTACGAAAAAGGGCAGATTTCTCGGTATAAAGTAATTATTCTTTTCTTAAAAAAGGATGACATTTAACACGACATACGTCTGCTGTATAATTTCCATGAATTATTTTATGCAATAAAAAGCAAGGTGTATTTAAACGAGAAAATGAAATTGTTCAATAAATGAATCATAATTGCACGATTTATCATTTGTAGGTGAACACAATCAATAAAAATCACGTAGCAAATTCAGTGGAATGCAATTGAGATGAATTCAATTGTTTACTATGCCAAAATCACCTATAAGTCAAAGTTACTGCTATATTGTCTTATATCAATGCGATGTTTGTCATATAGCATAGCGATACTTTTTTAATATCAAAAAATTATGAATGCGATACTTTTCTAATATAACTGCTATAGTTTTCTAATATAAAATGAATACGAGGAAACGTCTGAAGGCATGTCAAGAAAACCACAAACATAATTCAAAATCTTTAGTAGTTCATGACCGGCTTAATGTTTTAGGATCAATATCACTAAAATTTCGTTTCTGTAGCAAAATTAACGCTTACATGGACTTATCATTTCCAAAATGTTGCTTGACCCTATTGTTAGTTGGAAGTGTTAACAACCTGTTCAGTTTTTTATTCAGATCGAACGAAAATCAAAAATCTTGTGAAACAGGAAATGTATTTATTATCAACATGGACGCTTATTTACGGATTTAGCTATACTTTTTGGACCTTTGGGATTATAGCTCTCCATCTTTTATATAAGCTTTGGATTTCAAATTTTTTGGCAACGAGCATCACTGAAGACAGGGTATTGTCGAAATGCGCATCTGGTGCATGAAAATTGGGACCGTTAATGTTATTACTAACACTGGCTTGGTGTCTCTGCTGGTGGACGGTTAGTTCCTGGGGGTATCACCAGCCCAGTAACCAGTTCTACGGTACTGGCATGTAAATACGGATTTTTTTGTGTTATTTAAACTTTCTGTAACAATTTTTTAGAAATTATTATAAATTATGGAATGTATCTCCCTCATGCAAAGCTCTGATTCCTTTCACGGATTTTGCTATACTTTTTGGACCTTTTGGATTACAGCTCTTTATCTTTTATATAAGCTTTGGATTTCAAATATTGTGGCTACGAGCATTGCTGAAGAGACATGTATTGTCGAAATGCGCATCTGGTGCAGGAAAATTTGTACCGTTAAGTGCAGGAAAATTTGTACCGCCGTAAGTGCAGGAAAATTTGTACCGTTAATGTTTTTACATCGCGACGAACGCGAGGACATTCCGCTGTATTGTTGCCAGAGATTTGACCTTAGTTTTTGACTAGTAACCGATCGTATAAATACGCTAACATTTCTTAGTGCAAAATAACAATCCGTATCGCTTGTTATGAATTCATTTCTACAATGAATACTAAAAACAAATGTTTAGAAAACAAATAAATAAGATGTAAATGTCTGTTGACGTTAGAAATAAACTCATCATAGATACCAGGACTAAGTTTTGTTTATACGCCAAACGCGTGTTTCGTCTACAAAGGACTCATCAGTGACGCTCGAATCCAAATGTGTATACATCTTTTCTATATTTAAGAAATAATTCAGGGAAGCCATAGATTGTTGAAAATTTACACATAAATTGGGACGTGATATTCGAATTTTATCCTGTTGATTTCTCCGAGCTCTTGTGCATTACTTCTTTTTATTATGCATCCGAATAAGAATAACAGTTATTAATTTTTTTTAAATGCACTTTTTAAAACAATAAAATCGGCAAATAGGTTCCAATGCACGTAGATTTACGCGGGAAGTATATTGTACATAACAGCCATTATTATGTATACCTCTGAGTCTGCGCTAAGTATAATAGATCTATCGAGAATTTTGTCACAGTATTGTTTACAAAGCGAAAGAAGCACGTCATACTAGAATTATAGATTTAGATCTTTCAGTGCTGTTTATTTGGTATTTTTATTGACGTAATCGTTCTTGTACCATCATAACTGTCGTTACCGTTAAAGCTTTAGAAGTGTGCTAGTTTATAATACACTGTACAAAAGATTCAGCACCCAAATGACGTTTTTGGAGGTCTGGGGAGCAGTTATTTATAAGGGGATATTTCAAAGATTTATAGATATAAGAAGATGGTGCATGAGTTCGAATGAGACAACTTTCCACAAAGTATAATGATTTATTTCAAGTAAACCATTATAGATCTCAAAGTAGGGCCTTAAACACGGAGCCTTTGCTCATAGCGAATACCACGCTATATAGGAACAAAAAAAATACCAGTGTTAAACCATTAAAACAGGAAAAACAACGGTCTAATTTGTATAAAAAAAGGAGATTTAAAAGTATAGGTCAGATTTTGTCGAATCAATCTGAACGAGAACAGAATGATTAATCTTTGTCACAAGTTAGTTTCATTGTTATCAATAAAGAAAGTCTTACATGCGTGCATTGCGAGCAAATCAGATATATATTATTTCGGTGCGTTCATTATAAAATTGCTAAAAATTAATGTTATATAATATGTGAACAATAATTTGATACTTATCTATTTGATTACGTCATTGTTTATTAAAACCAATCGGTACTGGCATTTTTACATTTTGAAAATGGTGGATTGAACCTGGTTTTCTAGCGCTAAACCTCTCACGTGTATGACAGTCTCATCAAATTCTGTCATATTTACAATGTTGCGTAAACAAATCAGACATAATGGGTAAAATTGTAAAAATATGGGTACAACAGTCAAGTATTAATACTAGTAAGTACTAATATTGATATAACAAAAACACCGCTATGATATTTTAAAAGTATAGCATTGATATTTTAAAAGTATCGCATTGCTTATTTATGTATATAAGAAAAACACAGCACTTTAAATTTTACACGGACATAAACTTTTGCTTCTAGCTAACTTCTGAATGTATATTTAGACTCAATTGTTGTTTATATTTGAACAATAAGTTTAAAAGTTAGTATTTTCTTAATTTTTCGTTGCCAAAAACAACATTTTCCGCATGAAATGTCTGCATGTTTACAATTGATATTAGACAATATCGCTATGTGATATAAGAAAAGTTTTTATCGATACGCTTCTTCTACAGACTGAATACGGATTTAATGAGGTCGACTTATTCACTTGCATGTGAAACAGTCATTATCAATATTATTTAGCTTAATTTGACAAAATTGAACCATTTTGGCTGCTAAAAGCGAATTATTATTTTGCTATTTCACTTTATTATTGATTGAACAAAAACAAATCATACGTAAATTTTTTATGCATCTCCTAGCTAGTGCCCCTTTAAAGTGTAAACAAATTATTTTTTAGATAGAATATTATAACCCATCCGGAGCACCTAGCTTCTTTCTAATTTTTGCGTAGCTCAGGCTTAGTTTTCTATGTAGTATTTTGAGACTGTGTTTATCATTTCATCATTCTTCTTTTTCTGCTTTGACATTGACAGTGTTAACCCCGCCACATTATTTATGTATGTGTCTGTCCCAAGTTAGGAGCCTGTAATTCAGTGGTTGTCGTTTGTTTATGTGTTACATATTTGTTTTTCGTTCATTTTTTTGTACATAAATAAGACCGTTAGTTTTCTCTTTTGAATTGTTTTACATTGTCTTATCGGGGCCTTTTATAGCTGACTATGCGGTATGGGCTTTCCTCATTGTTGAAGGCCGTACGGTGACCTATAGTTGTTAATGTCTGTGTCATTTTTGTCTTCTGTGGATAGTTGTCTCATTGGCAATCATACCACATCATCATTTTTATATTTCCTTCACTTATTAAGACTAAGTATCTTCTGTCTCTTATTATTCATGCAAATTAAAAAAAACTGTGATATACTGTTCCCCAATGATACCTACGCTATAAACATTCGATTGTCCTGAGGATTCTTCAAATGATGTGTGTACATCTGACACTACGAGCCAGCAAATCAGTACAATTTTATAAAAACAAAATATATGAAAATAAGAAGATGTGGTATACTAGTAGTTGCAAATTAGACAACTCTTCACAAGAGACCAAAAGACACTGAAATTGAGAACTACAGATCACCGTACGGACTTCAACAATAAGCATAGCCCATATCTCATAGGCAGCTATATAAAGGCATCAAATTTACTAATGTAAACCAATTCAAAAGAGAAGACTACCGGTCAAAATTATGAACGACATAAATAGAAATATATTACACAGCAATAAACGATAACCACTGAATAAAAAACCGGCACATACAGACTTAAGAATGAAGCGGGAGTAAAACTCATTTTAAGACCCCCAGGGCCCTTTTTCCTTTCGTCTCACTTTGGACAGTGGCGTAACAGTACAAAATAATTTCGAACTACAAAAATCATCAGATGTACACAAATAGAAATATATCTTACAAAAACACAGAGAGGACGAGGACGGTATCATATACATGAAATTAAGAATGGAAATGGGGAATGTGTCAAAGAGACAACAACCCTACCAAAGAGTAAAAAAAGCCGAATGCTTTTAGAGTTTTTAATATTACCCCCGTATTACCTTTCGGACAATGATATTAAGATGCGTAATGACCTTGGTGTATATAACATTACGCATTCGTTGAAGCACTATCCACCCCACCCCTTAAGGTATCGACTACCTTGGACTCAGGTAAAACGTTTTGGAAATTTCGGTTTTTAATGATCTTCAAATTCGTATTTTTAAAATTAGGCCTCCTTACTGATTTGATTCGAGCATTTTATCGTAATAAGTCATTTGCCTGGTATCTTTTGTGACATTTTTCGTGAATGAAAAACAAACTATGTGTGGTGCGGAAACAATTTTCACACAATAGATATCTTAATGAAAGTCTAGTCCACTAGAAGTAATAAAGACAAAGAAGTGAGCCAAAAAAGCAAGTGGCATATCCTTTCTTTGAAATCCATAATTTTCGCTTACGGTTTTGTTTGTCTGAAATACAAAATTAAAATAAGATAAACCATAATGTTTCCGGTCAAAAAGCAAACTTTTGTAAATATTATCCAGTTTTTTCAGAAGGATAAATTTCTTCTTTATCTCTTTCAGTTCCAAAAAAAGGCGGGACGAGTTTTATAATGGCTAGTCAATTACTTGATGTGTTCAATTATTCTTTTGAGTCCGAGGAGCAGATTGAACACTCATCAAAAGATGAAAATAATGTGGTTGTAGATTCGTTAAAAACCGAAACAAACTACAATTTTTTTAAAACCGAAGAAAGTGGAAGTCAGATAGATATAAGAATTGAGTCGAAGGATCCAAAGGAGGAAATTAGTGACGGAAAAGGTATGCCATCTAGTTTTGGCTTGTGGTGTAATAGTTGCATCCTTTCAAACTTTTCATAAAGAGCCAATATCTAACCTGTTTTGATAATGGTGTAACTCAATATATTTACTACTATAATCGAGGATCCAAGTTATAACATATATTATAGAATTAATTTAAATTAATCATGATATCTTCGTAATATTTTTCTTGACTACGAATCAAATGAATATCATTTAAACATCAATAACAAATCTACTAGAATTCTCAATACAAAATTGATATCCGAATACCATTCTATGATCATCAACGATAATATAAACAGGCGTTCACAATGTAATCTGTTAAACGCCGGAATAAAGGTAAACTAATAAAAAAAATGTTATTGTGTATCTTTCCATGACACAAAATCAGATCATGCACAGCAATATATGCTTTAAAATAACAAGTTTTGTTTACATCTACAAGTTTTAAATTTTATATATTATAGGAATTATTTTACTTCCTTTTTCCCTTCCAGATCTTGACATTCTGGAAGCGGATAACGTTATCGCTCGTCCGTTACAGAAGGTGTCTATATCTATTGAGTCCGACAAGCAGTTTGAACTTACAGCAAAAGAAGAGAACAATGTTGTTGCAAAATCTATCAAAGACGAACTGAATTACGATATGGCAAAACTCAAAGAGAGTGACAATCAACTAGAGGATAAACCTAAATTTGCTGATAAAAGAGAAGCAACTGGCAGTAGAAAAAGATATCATAGTGGTATTTTTTTTAATTATTTTGTTACTCAAAATGGTTGTCTTACTATCAGTGAACGCTGCGCTCAAAACTACTTATCAAACAATCAATAAAGTATTACGAAGAAAATAAACAAATCAAAGCCACCGTGTTGAATATTTTTCATGTTCACATGAAAGAAGCCAAATTAATCTGTTTTTTTCTGTATCTGGAATTTAAAAATTATTAAATATTTTATTAGCAGAATACACATCACTAATGTGTAATCATTACATCTCTATAATTATATTTTTCAAAGGTATGATTTTTACTTTCTGTTCTAGAAAACAATGAAGATGGTAATATGATTGCTAGTCCGTTACAGAATATGTTCAAAGTTGTGTCCGATGAGCAATTGAAAAATACGACAAAAGAGGAGAAAACGGTTGTAGCAGAATTTTTGATAGCCGAACTAAATTACAACATGATCAAACTAAAAAAATGCGACAGCCAGAAAGAGAAAAAAATTGAATCGAAGAAAACGAAGGAGGTGTCTGGTGACAGTTCTGATGGCATTATGTCGGTGAAAAGATACTTGGAAGTTAACTTTCCTAATAATACACATGTCCTGGAAAATCATTATAAGAACACGAGTAATGAAGAGGTTGTTGGTGCCAATGGAGGAAACGATAAAAGAGAACCAAATGTCGACTACACGTGGTTAAAAAGTTCATCAGTGAATGATATTGCAATGTCACAGCTGGAGAATAAGGCACTACAAAAGGTTATCGGTCAAGTAAAACAGGAGGATTGCAACAAAATATTAGCCCTCTTTAGAAATTCGGTTCAAGACAAGGGCATTCAACAAGCAAATGAACTGCCTTCACTACTGATGGAAAGCGCATTTCAAGTTCTTGAAAAGAAGAGATATGAAGATGTATTATTAGTTGATTTGTTACCAACTATGATTAGAAACAGCAGTGAAGGATCAAATGATGCGAAAGTTGATCATGCAAGTACTTCGGATGATCAACCTACGAAAAATGACAAAGATTAGTTGTCTTTTTTTTAAAGGATAATAAATAATAAGATAATGTATATGAAAACGCTTATTGTATTGGCAAAAAGCAAATACGACTAAAATGCTAGATGCTTAATATATTAAAAATAGATCGCAAGTTCACTGGTATGAAAGAGATAATCGTAACTGGAATTACGATTATCCCAATATGGCGACGGCAGATATAGGAAAAAACTTTACAGTCATTTTTCTCAAATGTAGCATGTTTTTGCCAATAGTTACTCAGCTGCAAGGTTTTTCAATACCAATACATTATATTTGAATCGTAACGGTGCACTGGAATTGTCTAAGCGCTTTGAAAATTGCCGTTGAAAAATTCGGGATGATAATCGTAACTCGGAAAAAAGATAATCGTAATTATGGTATTAAAAAATGAAAAGATAATCGTAACTGGAAAGTGTTTTATTGATATTAACACTAAAAATGTATATCTGATAGCAAATGATGAAATTATGGCGATGAATTAATTACGAAACGTTCCAACATCTTATGACATTTCATTTTATGCATATATCATTAATAGTTCTAAAGAAAACAGCTAATTACTAGTATATCATAAAATTGGAAGGGTGAACTAGCTTCAAGAAATTTGGAAATGGGGAAAACACGAACTATGTTAATATACAGAAATTTCCAAGAACTAAGAATATGGGAATGAGCGAAGAGGCAATTTAAAGGAAGTTATGATGTATGGCAATAATTGTCAGGCGAAACGCATGTGTCACCCTACATCAGATTTTTAATTACGACGGTTTAAACAAACATTAGTTTATCCTGAAAAAAACCCCATAGTAAATATAGTAAATATTGTTTTAATTCATTTATTGCTTAGTACTTTTCTATTAAATGAAAACAAAAATTAGCCTTACCTAATTGTTATGCATTTTTCTGAAGCACAAAATATTTGTTTTAAAATCTATAAAAATCTTTGTAATTAGACCAGTTCCGACTGTTTCGATCTACATGTTATGCCTTCTGGTGTAATTTATAAATATACATATGCATCATATATAGTTGTGTGTTTTTCAGTCCGTCAAATGCTTCGTAATAATATAGTTAAGGCTAATAAAAACAAAAAACAAAAGTAACAATGAACAAAAGTAACAATAAACAAAAGTAACAATAATCAATAGTAAGAATAAACTGGTAACTATTTTAGATCCTTTACCATCCACACTGTTTAAAGAAACGTCCTAAAATGCATGGGTGTTTGATCAAAACATTTGAATTTAATTTTTAAAATCATATATTATATCAGTATAAAATAGAAAAAAAAAAGTGAATCCAAGGGAAAAAATATGGACGGCTATTATTATACATATTTATTGAAATATAAGGAAAAGGGAAATATGAACACTCATATTATATCTACCGATAAAATATCAACTGTTGTATCCGATAATGCAATTATAAAGCTATTTATGTTCATTTCGCGCAGAATTTTAGTATAAACGTGATATTGGAGGC
Source organism: Mytilus edulis (assembly GCA_019925275.1). Taxonomy (NCBI): domain Eukaryota; kingdom Metazoa; phylum Mollusca; class Bivalvia; order Mytilida; family Mytilidae; genus Mytilus; species Mytilus edulis. The sequence goes on from CM034361.1 coordinate 63,452,624, forward strand.
AAAACATATGACATATGAAAATGTGGTATACGTGACTTTCATTTTGAGCAATGAATTGAAAGGATTGCACTTTTGGGATATGGGATAAAGCTAATCCCCCCCCCCCCAAAAAAAAAAAATAAACGCACACACAACATTGACACTTTGAAAAAAATAATAAGATGTAATGGTATAGAAAAACCTTGCAGCTGAGTAACTATTGACAAAAACATGCTACATTTGATAAAAATTACTGTAAAGATATTACCTATATCAGCCGTCGCCATATTGGGATAGTCGTAATTCCAGTTACGATTATCTCTTTAATACCAGTGAAGTTGTAAAATCTCTGAAAACATTTAGCTTCGCTGAAATATTACAGGTAAAATAAATATATACTACGGAAGCCGTGATAAGATTCTGAAACACGAAATTCAATGTTTAAGGTTATAATACCTGTGAAGTGAAATAACCTTTCTGTCTTACAAAATAGGTATCCGTCTGTTTGGTCATTTATTTAACTGTCGACATGGATGTAAACTCATTTAAAAAGCGATACTTTTAGCAGAACTTTTTGAATATTTCTCCATCAAAATTACACTGAACGATATGGTCAATCACCTCGGAATTTGATAAACCGAATGAAGAGTGTGCTCTTCATCAAGGTAGTCATATTAATTTACACATGTGAATGCAGTTATTGTTATTTATTCTGTAATTTGTAAATGTGGATTATCAATCATCGTGTTTGTCAATATAGTCATATATTGAAAAAATATTCTCTGATAAATTATGTAAAAAATGCATAGAAAACTGATTTAACATTAAAAACCGTGGATAAACTCATGTGCTATGGAAGTGTAATCGCTCCCTGTACCACTGTTGTCACCCGTCATCAAATTATTAGATTTTTTTAATGATTGCTTTATATTATCGTTACAAATAAACGCTTCTTGTTATTTTCTTTGTTTTAAAGACATTATTTTCATCTGTAATTGTAATGCCTCTTTGTGAAATACATGTTTGCTTCAGATAACGGTGCACTTGACTGTGATACTTTGCTTTTGTGAATGAAAAATATACATAGAAAGTTTCTGTGTGAGCATCAACTGATAAGGGCAGATGTAGACCATTCGTGTCTTCTATAAACGTCAAACTTGTCTAAGGGTGTTTTAGTAGAAATATATAAACTATTTATAACTCATATCAATTGGCGTTTGATTCTGAACGTTCGAAAACCAAATCATTCATGAATTAGAATTTGAAGAGCATTCAAAAATACATAAACCTAAATGATGAACCGAATATGGCCAGATATCATGATATTTCATGTTGGACTCGGAAAAAATACCAAGATAACTTCAATAAAACAAACTTTCGCGGGCTATTTAGTTTACTGACTTTTACAAGTTATAGATAACCCGAATATGTTAAATTTGAGTCTTTTGTTAAACTCATGCAAGGAAACTATCATTCAGTAAAAATGTATTCTGTAAATTCTTATTTTTATCTATCTGCAAATTATATTTTAACTCTCATTTACATCTGCAAATTATATTTAAACGCTTATTTCGTGTCATATATTTTTTTGTTTTTTGCTCTTATGACAAGTCTTCTATCATTGTCGTTTATAAATGCATTCTTCTCCGTATCCATTGTTAATCACATGAAACATCAAAATGATTAAATGTGTCAATGACACGTTTTGTCTTCCTGTCGGAACTGTTTGCATTAACGACTTTGTATAGCATTCAAACGCCTTTTTAATGTCGCCAGTATGGAAATAACAATACCCTAATATGTTCAAATGCCTGAAACTATGGAAAGTTCCATCGCATTCATTTACTGTATATTCTAAAGCATCCATGTACACGTAAGCCTCTTGGTCACATTCGGTGCTTATTACGGCTAGGTATAACATATACACTAATGGGTGAATCATGAAAGCTCTCCCTACGGTACATTCGAATTTCATAGCATGGGGAACAAACGATAGGTCTGCTCTAGAAAATATGACATCTTGAGCTGTAGACAGATATCCTTTTTTGTGATCAAAAGGATTTGGAAGTCCTTTCAGCTGAGCTGTAGTTCCCTTACCAATGTGTATTGTCTTGTATTTAGAACAATGACCAGTGTACAGTAGGTTTTGGGACGGCAAATCAAGGATACTCTGAATAATTGAAATCACTTTTTGAGAATTTTGGAGTCTTAGACAGTATGTAGCTAAATACAATTTACCAGATAATGCATCAATATTTTGGTTATCCTCCAGAAACTTCTGTAACTTTTCTAGTTTTTGCTGCTTTACAGTATTATCTTTAACTTTTATGATCGTCTCCGAATACGTCAATGCAATTCGAATATTAATAAACATGCGCACAGCTTCAATGAAGCTGTCTTCGATGTCCTTTGTCGGTTTGTGATCATCAAAGCCTACAAAATATTCAGAAAGTAACTTAAAGTCAGCAAGAACAGTTTCTATATTCACTCCTAAAAAACCTCGACCCTTATGATAATATTCCAATGGCAATCTGTATGTTTCAAATTCTGTTGTGATTCTAGAATCCAGTCTTTCTCTGCATAACTGCAGAAAATCATCAACCTTCATTTCACTCTCTAGCCATGGGGATAAAAGGTCAACACCATCGACACACTGCAAAACATGGGATACAATATCGGCTGAAATATCTTCAATGCATTTGATCATATTTTCTTTAAAAATATGATTTTCAAATCTATACGAAAACAAATTTTTTCGACGATCAATGTAGTGCTCCAGATGACGTTTTTCTATGCAATTTTTTAGAAATAGAAGACAGTTAACGGTGCAACGAAGTAAATATTTTGGTTGCCATAGATGTTGAGGATTATTTTCAGACTGCCAAAGTATTATTGTTTTCATGTGATAGGAACTCAATTCTTCTGGTGCCATAGGGTGTAGAAATTTCTTTAAAATATTTTTCATCAAGATAAAGCATTGAAGCTGTGTATCATTAAAATTCCATACCAACTCCCTTTCTTGTAACAAAAACGACACTCTCCATTCTAATGACGATGTAGGTGACATTTTATCTCCAACAGCGACTACGTGACATTTCAGCTTTGTAATTTTTTCAATAAATTCAGGAGAAGGCCATCCATGATTTCTTTCCCTGGCAATCCACTCTTCGCCATCAATTGGCCATTCGTATAACGATATTCCAAAGGCGAAATCTTGTTCCATTGATGCACCTAGCTTTTCCTTAATAAAGCCGTATATGTCTATATTAGCCGCAGTTGCACTTGGTCCATGACGGGATGTTTCTGTTGGTGTATCTGCTGTCTTCGTCTTTGTCAGGAAATACATCCAGAAATCAACCATTTTGTCACTGGAAAGAAATGTTTTGTCTCCTTCTATTGTTTCCAACATATCATCAATAGTCTTTCCATGATCATTAAAAATTGTTTTTATGTTTGGATCAAGTTTTACAGGAATCAATCTAGCAAACCCTGGACGACAAACTGAAGTGTCTAGAATAAAAACCTGCCCTTCGATCTTGTTTGATTGGTCTCTATCCTTACAAGCCGTAATATTTGAAGCAACGATCATTTTGTCGATATCGCTGTCTTTCACGTTAGTTCCTTCAGCCGTACTACCACCAAAGAATCTGCGTATTACTCCTTTATTTCGTGTATAATACAAATACTCTAGTGTAAGCATAGTGTTCTTTTGACCATTAGTCTTGCAAGAAGATGCCATTGTATAAAATGTTGCGTTAGAGACAACATCCGATACTTTTTCCAACTCAGTGTCATTAATCTGAAAATGAAAATATACCGTGTAAGGGTCTTTTTTTGTTGTTGTCATAATCGACATCAGTTTACAAAACTTTAAACGAATGTTTTTTATGTAATTATTCGTTTATTTCAAAACTTTTTGCATGTGCCCTATTTGTTATACTAGTACTGTTTACTGTATTGCTGAATACAATAACAGCGCTTTAAGGAAATATCCAGGTTATCATACTTTATACCCCAGTTACCTCTCTAGATCGTAATAGCAAAATTATGATCGTAATTTGGGCAACTATAGGAACTTAATTATTGGCAATGCAAATTATAGTGTCTTCTTATCTATTGGTCAATTCTAATGATTTGCATGAGTTCATACCATCTTAATGATCCCGCTGTATTTTTCAAATAATGGTCAAGTAACGGCAGTAGCTCGAGATCTCAGTAGGAAGAAAAATGTCATTTTCAATACTTCCATGCTGTCAGGGGGGGATTGGATTTGAGGTTGGCTTATATAATTGTTGTAATCGAAAATGTCCTGGATACTTAAACTCATAAATTTTTGGTTTAATTGCATTTGTATTAAATCTCATTTTCTATCAATTGAAGATAATCCTGAGATAATCCCCGGGGTTTTTTTCGCGTAGTGTACTGACTTAGTCTCTATTGTATTTATGTGGGACCTGTTTTGTAAATTAGTTTGTCTTTTCTCTGTGGTTTAGTTATTAGTTATGATGATTTCGGGGCTTTTTTTGTATCTTACATTTTTTCTATTGTTTCCTGTATTTTTTTCCTTCTCATTTTTTTTACATAAGGACAACTGCATTAAATTGATGACATGAACAATCATCAACAGGACATTTTATATGCCATATTGAGTTTAAACACGATTAACAGTAAAATCAAATATTGATGTCATAGAAAACTGTTCGTGAATTCTACAGTAAAGATCGTGGAGAAATGTGAGATTTCCTTTTTTCAAATCCCACATTTTATAGTATTTTTATCTATGTTGAAATTCGGATCGACACCAAAATCATTCACTCCATATGACAATAATTGCTCAAGTCGTGATAATTTTGAATCAGCATTATCTAGAACGTCTCTTATCACCTATTTTCTTGTTGGAACATTGCAAAAGATAACTTATTCGAATTCAATGTTATATGTAATATTGTTCACAAAGGAAATGAAAGTAACTTTATAAATATGTTTAAATATAACATACCAACGATGATTTTGATGTTGATTGTGTCATTTCCTAGACTAAATCTTAGGCTAAATGTAAGTTAGTTATATATTTGCCTGTTTCTTTACGTCATAAGTTTCATATGCTCGAACCGAATAAAGGAAGTAATATTCTTAGTATGTCACGTGGTTTGTTAAAATTTAGGATAAATATGTTCAGATAAAAAAAAAATAACGTTATTTATAGTGGACTTTTTTTTAATTTCAAATAATATTATTGGCAACCATTTTTTTTTTTTTTTATGTCAAACATATGTTTATGTCTGTTTTCTATCATTCATTCTATTATTTTTAATCAGTCATTTTTTCAACAATTCCAAGACCTTCATAATTCAAATTAAATGAGTTAGGACCTCCATAAATCTTTTCATGATATTCTGAAATATTCAAGGACCTCTGTAATTCGATTTCAGGATGTCGTGAAGCAGTTGAGGACCTCTATCGATAGTTGGATTAAAATTGTTTTGAATATTTCATGACCTACACAAACATTAACAAATAATCTGTCAAAGCTTTATTTCAATAGATAGATCCTTACCATGAGCGTCTGGCTGGGACTTCCAAAGTTATGAACAATTTGTTAAAAGTGCAGATTAAAGGGGGGAAATCAAGAATAAAGAAAATTTGGGACAAATAAATAAACAATAGATATTGTCTCAATAATTTAAGAATACAGAAATAAAAAAAAAAACCATCCAGACCCTCGCTATTAACGATGAAGCTCCATAATTGTATAATTTCGTTCCGTATGTAGTATATTTAGATCTTGCCATCGATAGAAACCTGTGCATGTGGGGGAAAGTTTAGAAGCAAATAGTATGAAACATTGGTAGATTAAAGTGCAACGTACTTTAGTCATACAAATGCTTTATTTGAAATTTTTACGATGATCACATTGTTTAAACAGGGACCCAGATAGCTACAACTGAATGAGCTAGTTAATTACTTGTCTATATAATCCGGATTGGAACGTGAGGAATAAATAGCGGTTGAATGTACAATGGAAAACATGTAGATATAAGAAGAGAAAGAAGAAAATATACCAAGAAATAAAGAATAGCTAGAGAATGATCGAGAATGATTGGATGCTTGATTACAAAGGAGGGAAAATAATGGACAAAATCAACAGAGAATAGAGAAAATGGTATAAAAGAGGTATCCTGAAATTAAATTGTGAAGTAGATCTTGCCGTGGATAGAAAACAAGTGACTTCGCTTTTCCTCCCTCGGCTCGTTCCTGATGACCTTTGTTTTGAATACACTTGACCAACACATATAACGACCAGGTGTAGTCTGCACGTTTATTGTGTTATTTTTAGGATCTGCATAATATTCGAATCAGGATATTCTTAAATATAATTTTGGAGGTCCTGAAAAAGGTGTGGAATCCTATAAAATTATTAAAGGATAAACTAGAATTGAATTTTGAAGGTCTTGCAATGTAATATAAATGTATTTAATGTCACTTGTGTGTGTACACCCACGTAGCACAAAACATTTTTATAAGGTTGCATAAATGTCTTTTCAAAACGTTGTCAAAAACATATTTTCGTAATGTAATGTAAATATTTTGTCTTGGATATTTAAAACATTTATTTAAAACATCTTCTGAAAATAATTAACAATGATATGTAAGAATATTCATGAAAATAATTTCGATAGCATTTTTTAAGATATTTTGTTTGAATGTTTTATAAATGCTCAGAAGATATGTTGGTTCTACCTCTAAAAAACATTTTAAAAGTATATGAGTAGAATATTCTTAACAATATTACTCCGATGTTTTTTGAATATTTTCTAAAAATGTTTCATGAAATATTAAAATAACATATTCTAATAAGATTTCTTCATAATATTTGAACATTTTAAAATATACGTTTTTAATATTGAGAAAATTAATTTATAAAACATTTTGTTGCTAATATTTTAACAACATTTTAAAATAATATTATGAACACATTTACCCAAAAACATTTAAAAAATGTTTCGCAATTAAATATTGAGAGAATGAATTTATAAAACATTTTGTTGCTAATATTTGCAGGCACGTGACAATTTATGTTCTTTACATGGGGAAAATCAACTATCCCTATCGTATTATTCATAAGGATAGTGGATCATGTCATGTATAATAGTCTTATATATCTGTGTGTCGCTTTGTTTAGCCAATATCTACATTCTTAAATAGAGTTGTCGTTCATAATAGTCGTCTTTTGATATTTTCTTGCGTATTAAAATATCTTTTAAATTTAAGTTCATATTTAACACTCATTAATGTTATCAATTATTTATGTATTGTAAAATATATAAATATTCTTCGTTTATGTTCAGATTAGTATGCATTTGTAGATCTTTGAACAGTATCACGCCATTGATGATTATTTATTGATGATGTATAAGAAAGTTCAATCAACCATCTTCCGTGACCACTTATGTGGTGGATTAAACCTGGTTTTATAGAATTCTATTTGGAAATTTAGTCTGCGAAGAAGTAGACTTTATTAATCAACATAACTGCGCTTTTAAACCTCACGCCATAATAACATAAATCGACGATTCACGGGCTAATGCGTCTAGTACAAAAAAATGACATGTTATGATCTTTGTAACATATGCTTCAACAATGGAGAAATATAACATTTTGTTATATTGATCCTCAAAAGTTAAAAAAAAAATTTGAGATGTAGACAATAAATGTAATCAAAGATGTAATACCCATATGATGTATTGCAGCCAATGTGGAATCTTTCTATCATATAACTCAACAGAGGAGAGAAAAAACAACAGTGTAATATATTTTTTATATTAAAAAAATGTTAAAAAAAACAATATGACTACTGTTTGAAATGCCCATAACAATTTTGTAAAGAAATTACTAATATTATGGAAATTCGTTCCGCATTTGTATCATTTGTTATTTTCTGCATTTTACATTATATATTTTCATGTGATAAATTATAAATGTTTGGAAACGTCATGTGATAATTTTTCTTATCATATATAATTAGAGAAAATAACAGTTATATTTTTTAGGATGATTATAGCATTAAATTGACGTGAATTCATATTTTTATGAAATGGTGTTTTTGCTATGAAAAAAATATCACATGCTTCGATTATTATAACATGCCTTTCCGCAACGTTTCCACATGGAATTCCTGCGATACTCGGAAAATTCCGGAAAATACACCTCAACGGTACATTTTCAGTGAAAAACATTACAAAGTAAGGTACAAAACAATTATTTGGATACTGGAAAGTATATTGTGTAAAATGAAAAAAAAGAAACATTAAACAAATGATAAAATAAAAGCATTTGTTAAAATTTCAAACATAATCTAGAATACGCTGGAGTAAGAAAGTCATTTTAAAAATGTTAACTTTTTCGAACATTGTCCAGTATGTTTATTGTTGATCTACAGCAAAAAACGGTTTTTTTTCAATTCATGAACATTTGAGAAATATGGGTAATTTTTGAATAAAAAATGCATAATTTTTTAGAATACTTATAAAATACAGAAATTACAAATTATTTAACAAAAAACAAATTGTGTTTATCTTTTTATCTATTAAAACATAAAAGTTATGTTTTTCTTTCGAAAGAAAAAATACGGCCACAAATCAGAATTTTTAGCAAATATACAAAATTTCGACCACATTCAACTCAAAAAGTAGCACATGAAGGCATATTTTCTATGACATATTTGATTTTACCAGGCAAAAAATAGCCTATATGGAAATTTTCATCAAACTTTAAATATGGAATCAAAACTGTATCGTATGCCCTTAATATGAGCGTCTGGGTGGGGTTTAAAAGTAATTTGTTAAAAGAGTAGAATAAAGGGCAAAACAATCAAGAATAGATAAAATATGGGTGAAATAAATAACCAAAAGATATATTGTCTCAATTACAAGTTTGGACACAGATCAGTGTGGATTTTTATGTTTGGATGTTTGACAGTGTTTTATAAGACAAAAGAAGTACTATGTTTTCCCGTAGGGTTTTTTATTATTAACTGTGTTGCACAATATGACAACCAACCTGAGCATTAGAAGTGTGGTTTATTTAATATTTAGGGTTTTTTTTTATGTTCAAGACGTGCATGCAACAGGCACGGATTGCATTAATTACCAAATGATCATGAAAGAATATGTCCCACATCTTTGATTTTGGATACATTTTGAAGCTAGGAGAGGAACAGATAACAGGTTCATTTTTTCATGGTGTGATTTTTAATGTGGGAGATGGTATCTGAGAACATGTATTTGCTTACTATTTGAATGGTTTTATTTACACGAATTACAGACACACAAGAACGAAAGAATATTGTAAAACGCAGCAATCTGTGCTTTAATTGTCTCGGTACGCATCGTGCAAGTGAATGTAACTCTAATCATGTATGCCGTCATTGCAAGAAGAAACATCATACTAACTTATGTAATGAGACAATGGTCGATAAAAGAAGTGCACATGTCCAAAGTAAAGCTCCCATGCATCAAAACGCTTTTTGTCACGAAAACGGAAAACACGAAAACTCAACACATTCTACCAAATCATCACAATCTGTAAATGTTAGCATTGTTAATGATAAAGAGGGGAAATCAGAAGACGACACAAAAGTTCTTCACACATCGCACAAGACACATTCAAGCGTATTACTGAAAACAGCAGTTGCACCCGTTTGGTCCGACAGTACAGGTATAGACGCAAATATATTTTTTGATGAAGGTGCACAACGTTCGTTCATATCAGAAGATCTTGCTTTAAAACTAAAACTTGAAATCTACAGCACAGAAACAATACATCTGGCCTGTTTCGGAGACACATGTAATAACATTCGACACTTAGGTAAGTGTACTTTATTGGTAGAAACACAGACGAGACAGAAAATACCTATTGAGGTTCTTGTTGTACCGAAAATAGCCGTTCCGTTACAGAATCATGTCCGAAAACTAGACTTGAAAAAAAACTACATTTATTTACAAGGCTTGAATTTAGCGCCTCCAATTACCGACGAATGTATGTTTGAAATTACAGTATTGTTAGGAGCAGAATACTATTGGCAGTTTATTTAAGACAAAATCATCCGCGGAGATGGACCTACTGCTGATAAATCGAAGCTAGGTTACCTGTTATCCGGTCCGTTAAAGAAGTCGGCTATATACTCATTGTCAGTACTACAAATGCTTATTTCGCATAATACCGAGGAGTTCGACATCGCATCATTCTGGAACTTAGAATCAATGGGATTAGACTCTAAAGAATTAGATCAAGAAAATGGAGATTACTTAAAAACGTATCAGAACACTTACATTGAATTTCAAGGCGGACAATATATCGCAACGTTACCATGGAAACGAGAACATGATCAACTTCCGAAAAATTTTAGTATTGCAAAACGAAGAACCGAATCTGTAATCAGAAGGCTAGAAAGAGGACCAAGTTTTGAAAACGTATGACGATATTATACAGAACCAAGAGCTTAAAGGTTTCATTGAAAAAAATCGATGATGAAGAATGTAACGACAAGACAGTGCATTATATACCGCACCACCCAGTTAGGAAAGATTCGATAACCACACCAATTCGCATTGTTTACGATTGTAGTTGTAGACAATCTGATCAGTATCCGAGCTTGAACGACTGTCTGATGAATACACCACCCGTTCTTAATAACTTTACAAAACTATTATTGCGATTAAACGCCATCGCAATTCAACTGATATCGAAAAGGCATTCTTACACGTAGGTTAACACGAACATGACAGAGATGCGACAAGATTTTTGTGGATGTCTGATGCAGAAAACATAAACAGTAAATTGGTGACATATCGTTTTAAGTCTGTTCTTTTTGTCGCTACATGCTCCCCCTTTATTCTGAGCGCAACACTACTCAAACAGAAAAAAAAATAGTGACACAGCTAAAATGATTGAACAGGACATTTATGTTGATAATATTATATCGAGCGTAAGTAACGAGAACAAAGCCGTACAGTATTACAAAGAAGCTAGAGAATTAATGACAAAAGGTGGATTTAATCTCCGATCGTGGATATTCGAACAGTCAGCGGACAATAGCATGCGCTGATAAAATACTTGACAGAGACATCAAACCGAAAGTACTAGGATTGCGTTGGGATGTACAAAAAGACGAACTTTATTTCGCACAACCTGAAATACAATTAACAGCGGAAACATATCACTAAACGAGAGATATTGAAGCAATCGTCGAAAATAAATGACCCATTAGGCCTCTAGAGTCCAATCACAATCAGAGCAAAATAATTTCTCCAAGAACTTTGGCGCGAAAAGTACGAATGGGATGAGATCTTACCTACAAAATTATGTGAAACATGGATTGACGTCGCAACAAACATTCAAAAGAGTATCAAGACTGCTTTTCCGAGACGTTATTTTACCGGTACACAAAACGAAACCACATCGTTAACACTACAAGTATTTTCTGATGCCAGTTTAAAAGCTTACGACTCCGTAGCCTACCTTTGCAACGGTAATGAATCCAAATTGATTATGGCGAAAACAAGAGTAGCTCCGGTTAAAATTTTAACACTACCGCAGTTAGAGTTAATGGCAGCTGTAATTGGCGCGAGACTTACACAACACATTTTATCCACGTTTACCAACATTAGCAACGTAGAATTATGATCTGACAGTCAAATATAGTATTGGATTGGCTGATGTCGAAAAAACCACTCCAACGATTTATTGCAAACAGAGTAGCTGAAATTAACGAGTTAACAAGACCCTTTAGATGGCGATACTGTCCGACAGATCAAAATCCAGCAGACATACTTACACGCGGAATAACGGCCACACAATATACAGAAAGCATGCTATGGAGGCATGGTCCGTCGTGGATAATAGATACAACAAAACGCCCAGTTCATACGTCTGAAGATAACTCTATACTATCTACATTGACTGATAACATGGATGTCCAGCAACCAACACTTGAGAATAGAACGACAGGAATTCACGATTTGGTGGAAATTGACAGATTTTCTTCATACAAGAAACTATTACGAACGACGACATATGTATTACGTTTTATTCAAAACTGTAGATAATCAAAAGAAGAAAAAATATTTACTGTTCTGAATGTGGATAAGATAACGATCTTATTTTTCTACCACATAAGATGTGCGATGGAGTAAGTGGTTCGCTGTCGTTGATATTTGTTGAGGTGTATGTTAGTGGTCTGTCGTTTTTTACACTTTCTACTTCCGTAATAATAGTACACAAGGTTTGAAAATCGACCAATTATTTTCCGAGGACTTTTTTTAACGTAATGTTTGTTACTGCTATTAGTCTCTCCCAAAATCCACCATACCAGGGAGCACGATTCGAAATAAATCTCCACTGTATACCTAAATCTGCGATTTTACTTTGTACATTTTGCGATTCAATTATTTGTTTGATTTCTTTTGAAGCTGCAACAAAGGTCAGCGCATTGTTCGTTATAACAACTTTCGGTGTAGACTTGCGACTTGTGAAACGGCGAAAAGCTTGCATAAAACATTCTGCTGATAAATTCGGTAAAACCTCTAAATGAACTCCTCTTGTTGACGCACATGTAAATAAGCACACGTATGCCTATGTTATATTTTTGTGTCATCCCTTACATGTAGTGCTCCTGTAAAGTCAATACCAGTCACAGTGAATGATGAGGCATCTTGAAGGCCTGCTTTGGGTAAAGGCGGCGGATCCGGAGCCTTAAACGAAGTTCCATTTACTTTAAGACATGCAGTACATTTACGTAAAATCTTATTAACAAATTGACGAATACACGGTATCCAAAAGCTTTGACGTATATGCGATATGGTACTACTAGTTCCTGAGTGTAGCAAATTCTCGTGTGCATCTCGTACTATCAACGTTGTTAGCTGCGTGTTTGCTGGTAACAAAATAGGAAATTTGGCGGACTCGGGAATCGGTGTATTCTCTATCCTTCCTTTACATCGGATAATGTTGTTCTGATCCAGAAATAAATTCAATTGACGAATCCTAGATACATTCTTTGTACGATCTCCTTTTACTAGCGTGTCGTATTCCTCCGGGAAGTTAAATATTTGGCATGACCCAATCCAAAATTGTGCTGACTTCTGTATTTCTTTCACATTATATGAACCAATAAAATTGAGAAAGGAAATGGTGAATATGTCAAAGCGACAACCACCCGACCATAGAGCAAGCTTTTCGCCGTTTCACAAGTCGCAAGTCTACACCGAAAGTTGTTATAACGAACAATGCGCTGACCTTTGTTGCAGCTTCAAAAGAAATCAAACAAATTATTGAATCGCAAAATGTACAAAGTAAAATCGCAGATTTAGGTATACAGTGGAGATTTATTTCGAATCGTGCTCCCTGGTATGGTGGATTTGGGAGAGACTAATAGCAGTAACAAACATTACGTTAAAAAAAGTCCTCGGAAAATAATTGGTCGATTTTCAAACCTTGTGTACTATTATTACGGAAGTAGAAAGTGTAAAAAACGACAGACCACTAACATACACCTCAACAAATATCAACGACAGCGAACCACTTACTCCATCGCACATCTTATGTGGTAGAAAAATAAGATCGTTATCTTATCCACATTCAGAACAGGACAACAGTGAACCCGTGTTTGTGGACTATTCATCACTAAGTAAACAAAATGAACGACAAAGAGAATTATTCAGACATTTTTGGACAAGATGGAAAATGACTATGTAACATCACTGAGGGAATACCATAAAGCATATGGAAATTACAAATTAAAGTTGGCGACGTTGTTCTTGTGCACGATGAGTCAACGAGAATCAATTGGAAAATGGCCATTCTAGCTGAACTTATTCGAGGAAACGATGGATTTGTAAGTGCCGCTAAAATAAAGATGAAGAATACCTAAACTACAAGGCCGATAGTGAAACTATATCCGCTCGATATTACATATAATACGGAAAAAGATGATACATGTGAACAAAGCACCGCACAAGACATTCGTCCAAGACGTCAAGCAAATGTAAAGGCTGGTGAAAGAATCCGTAATTGGTTGAATCTGCCTTCACATCGAGATGATAAAGAACGGATGTGAACTGCTAACTACCCCTTTTTATATGAACTGTGAATCGTTATTTAAAAGTGTTAAAGTGTCAAATTTTAATACCACTATACAAAGACAGTAATTATTTTCTATAGAAAGAGACTTTAATTTTCAAATATTGACTGTGACAGCGATAATGATCTCGCCTTCGGCTCAGTCATTATCACTATCACTATCTTAGTCAATACCACTGTCCTGTGGGTAGTCTATATATCACGATAACGACCAGTTATTCAAGAACTATTGTGTAAATATAATGATTTTACAATAGTTTGCATATAAATATAGCCGTGTGTTATCCGTTAACTTAAACTCGTTAACTAGACGCCTTTTCCGATACTGGACAACCTACTAATAGGTACGACAGATGCGTTTCTTATTTATTACTCATATCAAGTGGCATTTAATTCTGACGGTTCCTAAACCAAATCAATTATGAATTAAAAAGTTGAAGCGCATTGAAAACATTCCTAAATGATGGACCATATATGGCTAGATACATAATATTTCTTATCCTCGGCTTAGTATATATCTAGGATTTTGATTGGTTAACGCACGTTTTTAAAAAAAAACATTAGCCCCTGGGTGTTGCTAACCCATATCCCCGGACGTTGCTAACCATTATCTCGGGGAACTTCACGCAAGTTTTCCTTAGTTCCACGATTGCTCCTTGTGAAATATTGAATTCTGTAGATTATCCATGATGTTTGTAATTAAATATTTAATTCATTAACGATTTTGTCCTATTATGCCGATCATTTACACTCATTTCATTAAATGCATCACTTCACTGCCACATTTTCAAGGAATGGGACTACTGACCTAGCTATGCAAATGACCCACGTTGACGTCACACCATCTATGACGTAACTCTCACAACATTGAGCGCCAAATTTTACTCAATCCAGTTTCTCTGTCTCCGTATTAAAAACGTCTTATATTTGACTACCTGTAGGGTTCTACCAAGGGTAGTACCCTACACCCAGTAAAAAATATGTAAAATTTCCAAATTCCAAGTAAACTTTTTTAGATAATGAAAAAAACGTCGTTTTCACGTTACACTTTCTATCCGAATTTCCCTAAAACTCGCCCGATTGATCATTCGGACTAAGACCGGGAATAAATTCGTTATCTACGTTCATATCCGTAGATATGGATATTTTAACACCTTTCAGTACCCTGTACACCCTTCGGCTACGCCTCACGGTGTACTAGGGTGCTTCAGGTGTTAAAATATCCATATCTACGGATATGAACGTAGATAACTTATAATGTCGAACTGGAACAATGTCTACTTTCACAGATAGTTGTTGTAAAAAAACATGAGAACTTTTTAAATAAACCTTGCGCGAGCGATTTATTTTACAATCTATCACAAGGTATAAATAACCCGAATATGTCAAACTTGAATCTTTTCTTAAACTAATGCAAGGAAACTATTAAAAAAAGTATTCGTAGCGTAGTCAGCCATCAATGGCTAAATAAGAAATAAAATATCGTGAACACGAGTAGGCCTACAATTAAGTAGTTATCTAAACCGTCAGAAGCGCGTTTGTTTACCATAAGAACCACCAGTGGTGCACGAAACAAAAGATTGAAAATCAAAATTAATCCCAAAGCAGCCTCACAAAGATGTCGAGTTACTTAACGGACATATAGTGAAGTGGTATCATGGATCATTGGCCTAACATTCATTCTGTTAACGTCTCTATTTCTCTATCTGAAAATTATTTTGTTTAAGCTCTTATCTCAAGTCTTCTATCATTGGCGTTTATAAATACATTCTTCTCCGTATCCATTGTTAATCACATGAAACATTAAAATGATTAAATGAAACACTGAAGCGGTTTGTCTCCCTGTCGGAACAGTTTGCTTTAACGACTTTGTGTAGCACTCAAACGCTTTTGTATAGTCTCCAACATGGAAATAGGAACATCCTAATATGTTCAAATGTCTGTAACTATGTAAGCTTCCTTCGCATTCATTCACTGTAGATTCTAAAGCATCCATGTACATGTAAACCTCTTGGTCACATTCGGTGCTCATCACGGCTAGGTATAACATATACACTAATGGATGGATAAAAAAACCTCTTTCTATAAAACATTCGAATTTCATAGCATGGGGAACAACCGATAGGTCTGCTTTAGAAAATATTACATCTTGAGCTGTAGAAAGATATTTCTTTGTGTGATCAAAAGGGTTTGGAAGTTCTTTCATCTGAGTTATAGTGCCATTACCAATGCGTATTGTCTTGCATTTTGAACAATTGCCAACGTACAGTAGGTTTTGGGACGGCGAATCTAAGATACTCCGAATAAAAGAAATTACTTTTTTAGAATTGTTCAGTCTTAAACAGTATGTAGCTAAATACAATTTACCAGATAATGCATCAATATTTTGATTATCCTCCAAAAACTTCTGTAACTTCTTTAGTTTTTGCTGCTGATTAACCTGAACATTTATGGTCTTCTCCAAAAGTGTTAATGCAATTCGAATATTAATAAACATGCGCACAGCTTCGATGAAGCTGTCTTCGATTTCCGTTATCGGTTTGTTATCACCAAAGCTTACAAAATATTCAGAAAGTAACTTAAAGTCAAAAAGAGCAATTTCTGCATTTACTCCAAAAACACTTTGACCCATATGATAATATTTCAATGGCAATCTGTATGTTTCAAATTCTTGTATGCTTTTAGAATCTATTTTTTTTCTGCATAACTGCAGAAAATAATCAACATCCATTTTACTCTCTCGCCATGGGGATAACAGGTCAACATCATTGACACACTCCAAAACAATGGCTACAATATTGGCTAAAATGTCGTCAATGCATTTGATCATATTTTCTTTAAAAATATGATTTTCAAATCTATACGAAAACAAATTTTTTCGACGATCAATATAGTGCTCCAGATAACGTTTTTCTATGCAATGTTTTAGAAATAGAAGACAATTGATGGTGCAACGAAGAAAATATTTTGGTTGCCATAGATGTTGAGGATTATTTTCAGACTGCCAAAGTAGTATTGTTTTCATGTGATATGAGCTCACTTCTTCTGGTGCGATAGTGTGTAGAAATTTCTTCAAAATATTTTTCATCAAGATAAAGCATTGAAGCTGAGTATCATTAAAATTCCATACCAACTCCCTTTCTTGTAACAAAACGACACCCTCCATTCTATTGACGATGTAGGTGACATTTTATCTCCCACAGCGACTACGTGACATTTCAGCTTTGTAATTTTTTCAATAAATTCTGGAGAAGGCCATCCATGTTTTCTTTCTCTGTTGATCCACTCATAGCCATCAATTGGCCATTCGTATAACGATATTCCAAAGGCATAATCTTGTGCCAATGTTGCACCTAGCTTTTTCTTAATTAAGCCGTATGTGTATATATTAGCTGCAGTGGCACTTGGTCCATGACGGGATGTTTCTGTTGGTGTGTCTGCTGTCTTCGTTTTTGTCAGGAAATACATCCAGAAATCAACCATTTTATCACTGGAAAGAAATCTTTTGTCTCCTTCGAATGTTTCCAACATGTCATTGATAGTCTTTCCATGATTGTTAAACAGTGTTTTTATGTTTGGATCAAGTTTTACAGGAATCAATCTAGCAAACCCTGGACGGCAAACTGAAGTGTCTAGAATAAAAACCTGTCCTTCGATATTAATTGATTGGTCTCTATCCTTACAAGCCGTAATATTTGAATCAACGATCATTTGGTCGATATCGCTGTCTTCCAAGTTAGTTCCCTCTGCCGCACTTCCACCATATAATCTGTGTATTGCACATTTATTCCGTATATAATACAAATACTCTTGCGTAAGTATAGTGTTCTTTTGCCCTTTAGACTTACAAGAAGATGCCATTGCATAAAATGTTGCCTTAGAGACAACATCTGATACCTTTTCCAAGTCAGTGTCATTAATCTGAAAATGAAAAATATACCGTGTTAGTGTCTTTTTTTGTTGCCATAACCGACATCAATTTACAAAAATTTAAACGAATATGTTTCATGTGATTATTCGTTTATGACTACAGACTTTGCATGTGTCCTATTTTTTATGCCAGTACTTTTTAATGTATTGGTGAATACAGTTACTGTGCCTAAAGGGAAATGTATAGGTTTCCTCATTTTATACCCCACTTACCTCTCGAGATCCTTAGAGCATATGACTGTAATTTGGGCAACTCTAGAAGCTTAATTTTCAGCAATGCAAATTTGAATGTCTTTTAATCTATTGGTCAATTCAAATGATTTGCATGAATAAATACCGCGTTTCTGATCCTGCTGTCTTTTTCAAATAATGGTCAAGTGATGGCAGTAGCTCTCAGTATGGGAGTAATATGTCAATATAATACATTCAGGGTCTCAGGGATATTCGATTTGCGTTTACTAATATAACTGTTGCCATCGAAAACGTCCTGGGTACTTAGAAGCTTAATATTTTGGTAAAATTGTATTCATATCCTATCTCATTTTCTATCACTGAGTCAATGTACTGGCTCAGTCTTTACTGCAGTTATTCTGAGCGTCACTGATGAGTCTTATGTAGACGAAACGCGCGTCTGACGTATTAAATTATAATCCTGGTACCTTTGATAACTATTTACACCACTGGGTCGATGCCACTGCTAGTGGACGTTTCATCCCCTAGGGTATCACCAGCCAAGTAGTCAGCACTTCGGTGTTGACATGAATATTAATTATATGGTCATTTTTAACACAACTTTGCATTTTTCGAAAAACTAAGAGTTTTCTTATCCCAGGCATAGATTACCATATCCATATTTGGCACAATGTTTTGTAATTTGGGTCCTCAATGCTATTCAACTTTTTATTTGTTATGCTTGATAACTATTTTGATCTGAGCGTCACTGATGAGTCTTATATAGACGAAACGCGCGTTAATTAATTATAATCCTGGTACCTTTGTTAAATATTGTAGATTTGATTGCCTTTTCTTTGGGGTTTTTTCAGTCATAATGTTGTCTGGACTTTTTTATTTTGTGATATTTTTCTCCTGTAATTTTTCTGTCTCTTTTTTTTTTACATAAAGACAACAGCATAAGATTAAACTGTTGACCTAATCGATTATCAACAGGATATTTTTCCCAAAATTATTATATACCGTATTGAGTTAAAACACGATATAGTAAAATCAAAGTATTGATTTTATAGAAACCTGTTTGCAAATCGATCGTGGTGAAATTCTAGAAAAAGCATGAAAAAAATCCATCATTTAATGGTCTTTCTGTCTATATTGAAATTCGGATCGACCTCAAAACCTTTCAGTCCTTAGGATAATAATTGCTCAATATGTGTTAAGGTTGAATCATTATTATCTAGAAAGTTTATTATCACCCATTTTCTTGTTGGAACATTGAAAAATATAACTTGAAATTCAAGGTTAAGCGTAATTTTGATGACAAACGAAACTGAAAATTACTTTATAAGTATATTTAAACATGACATACCAACGAAGATTTTGATGTTGATTGTGTCATTTCCTAGACTAAATCTTAGGCTAAATGTAAGTTAGTTATTTGCCTGTTTCTTTACGGCATTAGTTTCACATGTTTCATATGCTGAAACCGAATAAAGGAAGTAGTTCTAAGTATGTCACGTGGTTTGTTTAAATTATAATAAATATTAGTCTCTATTACCCGAGACTAAATAAATATATGTTCAGACAAGCGGAAACCCAATTGAAATTAAACAAAAGAAATTTAACTATTTGTAAGAAAAGGTATACAAGCAAAGTTTATAGTATGGAGATTCAAGATATTTGTAAAGTTTTGAATTATCTAGACAAACTTTCATAAAACTGTCGATTGTGGCAGGTTCAAATCGAAGTGGATCTTTTAGTGCATAAGCATGAATTTCATCGAAAAGATCCACAGAAAGATAATAGATTGATCATTCGAACGCATTAATTTGAATCTCTGCAGTGCCGCCGGCGATAGTTTTTTTGGGGGAAATCCCTACAATGGACAATAATTGCACCGAAAAGCTAAGTCGAGTTCGCCTTTTCAAGTTCAGGTGTGTTTGGGTTGGATTCTATTCTGTCTTGAAAACGTAGACAGCACAAATATTTGATACATCATATCGCTTCAGATGCTATTATTTATTTTTTTAAAGATTTAGGCTACAGGTTGAAAAATCACGGTAATAGAAAAATGAAATATATGGGTGCAATTTACAATCAGAGAAAGCTTTATCTGGTAACGGTGGTTACAAACTTCGTACATATAATCTATTTAAGAACAGTTTTAAAACGGAAACTTATTATAAATTCCAATGCCATTTTCGCAAAGGAGTTCTTTTGCCAAATTTCGATGTGGTGTAGCACCACTAAGAATAGAAACGGGGAGATTTGAAAATTAATTTTAAAAGATCGAGTCTGTTATAACTTTTTGAATATTTTAGAAGATGAAGCCCATGTTATTTTTTTGTGTCCTTTATATGACGATTTTAGAAAGAAAAAAAATTGATGAAGCAACACTTTTTAAAAGTGATTTTATGTCTTTTGATGATAAACAGAAATTAGTGTTTTTATTTACAGATAATAATATGATTCGTAGCTGTGCCAAAGCCTGTAATCTTATTTTAAATAGACGTAGAAATGTTTTATACTGTAAATAATGTTAATGTCGATATGTTTTATAATAGATGCATTCTTTATATAATTTTTAATGTTATGTCTCTTGTAATTCTGTACAGAATGGCTCTCTTTTTATATTTATATATTTTTACATTTAATGTAATGTTGTATTATATATTATTGAGAGAAGAGACTTAAATAAAATATTGAATTGAATTGAATTGAATTGATATTATGAGAACAAAACAAAGATTTTCGTTACCGTGTGAGGTCAAAATCGATCACTCAAGCCCGCTTGGTTAGTACCTATATCCGGTGTACTGATGATACACGGTGACGTAGGCACACGCTATTAAATCTTGTGAAACGATTTCCAAAAATTGTAATTTTCCCTTCTTTCGACGTTTTCGATAACCCTTTTACCCACCTCACCTCACCCTTTTTCTGAAATTAATGGTTTTGATGTTTGTCCAAACAAACTTTTTGGGAGGTCCTGAAATAATCGTATATATAAAGTATAAGTGTATTTTAGGGCGTATGACATTTGCGCCGATTTTGAAAATATTCATTCTTTCATTTGCGCCGATTTCATTTTTTCATTTGCGCCGATTTTATATTTGCTCCTAATTAGATTTACAGGTAAGTTAATACTTGTACATGTACTATGTACTGTACTATACTATTGGTAAAGTCTGGTTATAAATGCTGTTCATTTATGTTAATTTTGATTCATATTGTTCTGAAACTTCATAGTAACATGATAGACATATTGCACACTGAAACGAGTCGAGGAGTCAATTCTTTAATCATCGAGGGCCATACATATCGGATGATAAGTGTCCTGAAACACATTTTACTAATGTACCATAAAATCGTGTACAGCCAGAGTCACCACGGATTCTATTGTCAAAAAAGTCTGGAGATGTATCTTGTAGGACTTCTTCCACTACCCGTGGTGAGCAGGGGACACCAGTTAGATACAAGTTATGATTGATAATTCATTAAATTTGTACAAGTGGCTAACTGAGGAGGTCTATAATGATAAATGAAAAAGAACATGACTTGGATTGAGAGTTCATTCATTGGCACTCATACCACTTCTTCTAATATCTATTCACCTGTAATTTACCTGTAAAAAAAATCGGCGCAAATGAAAAAAAAAATCGGCGCAAATGAAAGAAAAAATCGGCGCAAATGAAATGCAGATCGGTGCAAATGCAAAACGCCGGTATTTTATGTCCCTGGAGTGTGTACATAGGAACCTGACAATAAATTTTCTTATGTTGTATGGAAAAATCAACCATCCCTATCGTAGTATATATATGTTACAGTGAATTTGTATAATCAGTGATTATGTAGAATCCCTGAAAATAATTTTCAGGGATTATGTAGAATCACTGGCCAGTTTAGGGATTATATATAATCACTAAATTTTTCAGGGATTATGTATAATCCCTAGAAAAAAGTCAGGAATTATACATAATAACTGAAATGAAGAAATAGTTTTAATTTATAAAGAAAATGAATAAAAGTCAAATAATTTATGCTATAAATGATCATAATAAAACAGCATTACACTGTATAAACATAAACTGTAAAATGTTAAGCACAAAATATCAAAATGATAACCCTATTTTTTTTAAATGTTAGGCACAATATATTAAAATGTTAAACACAATATATTAAAATGTTAAACAAAATATATTAAAATGTTAAACACAATATAGAATCATATTCAAAACAGTGTAGCTGTGGCTATTGATTGACAACCTTAAATTATCCCATTGACTGGGGCAGATTAGGTGAACGTGTGTCTGTAACGACAACTGCTCACTACTTACTTATTATAGAAATTAAACTGTGGGGTCACCAAAGGTTCTTAACGCCTTTGATATTAAAATAGTTCGAAAAATTAATCAGGAATAACTTTATGTTTTGATTTATATTATTGATATAAATCAAAACATCGTGTTATTCCTGATTAGTTTTTCCAATATCTTTATTTAGGTGTTGAGAACCTTTTGTGACCCCACAGTTTAAGTGCCTGTAACAAGTACATAGTGAGCAGCGGTTGTTACAGACAAACTTAGCAACACCGAACTGGTTCGAGCAAGAAACCATGTTTTTTCGCCAGGCGATATCCTTTTTCAGACTTTTGGTGAACAATTATCATTAAGTTTTTTGGTATCCCCTTTCCTTTTTTACCCTGTGGAATCATGCTAAGAGAATATTACACCAAATGCTAGTTTCCTCTAAACTGTTGTTCTAATTGTCAATCCTTAGTTTTTCTATACATTTAGATGCGTAAGTTCTCTCTGTTTAAATTTCTTGTTCATTTGAACAAAAACAAATAAAAAAAACCCAAAAAAAACCCAGATGTTCCATAATCGTCTTCACCATTTGTTTTTCATGTACATTTTTTTTTTGTACCACAAATAACATGCTCTGTGGATTTACAAATAGAACATGAATATCCATTGGACTCTGGCTTTTAATAAAACAAACAATACATGTAAAGTTATCGCTTTAAAGTGAATCTTGATAATATTAATTTTGAAAGTCTTCAACTTTATCTCTAAACATTCAGTTGGTTGTATCTTTAAGATCATCCTCTGTGTTTAAAAGCAAATTTAAATTATTTCATCTACAAGGAATATGGGTACTTGTGTCTAATCCATTTTGCTTTAATTCAGCAAATAAAATATGTTTAAACTAAACTATAAAAGTAAAAAATGATGATTAGTCTATATGTATTATTCTTTTTTTATCAATTATTCATAATCCCTGAAAAATATATTAGGGAATTTGTAGAATAATTATTAAAATGTTCAGTGATTATGTAAAATCACTGGTCATTTTCAGGGATTATATATAATTACTAATGACTTTAGTGATTCTACATATTCCCTGAAAAATCAGGGATTCTACATAATCCCTGATTATACAAATTCACTGTAACATATATAAGGATAGATATAGAATTTTGTGTGTGACGCATTGTTTACATATTTAAATAGAGTTGTCGTTCATAAAAGTCTTCCTTTGATACTTTCTTACGTATTCAATTATCTTGTAAATTTAAGTTCATATTTAACACTGATTATTGTTATCAATAATTTTCTTAATGTAAAATAAATAAGTTTTCTTCGTATATGTTCAGGTTAATATGTATTTGTAAATCTTTGTACAGTATCACGCCATTTATTACTATTTATTGATGATATATAATAATGTTAAGTCAACCTGTCGCGATGACCACTTATGTGGTGGGTTAAACCCGGTTTTATAGCTTTTTATTTAGAAATCATGTTTGCTTAAGAAGTAGGCATTATAATTCACTAGATACATCCCTTCATACCTTACACATCGTATACTTGTACAGACAGTTCAAGGGTTATTACGATCTAGCTACATTCATGTCTAAAATGACATGTTATGATCTTTTTATCATATGCTTCAACAATGGAGAAAAATAACAGTTTTTAAAATATATTGAACCTTTAAGGTATAGCTCTCAAAAGAAAAAAAAATTAGGATTTCAGAAGTTAAATGTAATGAGTGTAATGCATCCGATATATAATCTTTCTCAACAGAGAAGAAAAGCCACAGCTTAATATAAATATTTATATTGACGTAAAAAAAAATCAACAAAACATTACGAAAACTGTTTGAAAAGGTCAACAACAATTTTATAAAGTAACCAGTGGTGGATCCAGAACTTTTCATAAGGGAGGCCCGCTCCAGTGATCCCCTATATAATCAACCAATTTTTTTCCAAGAAAAAGGGGGAGTGGGGGTCCAGGGCCCCCCTGGATCCGCCTATAGTAACTTTCTATATTATGCCGGAAACATAGAAAATCCAATCATTGTGTCAATTGTTTTTGTAACCTTCTTTGTTGTTTTTTACTGAATCCGTACCAGTGAGGTGTATTTTCAAGAATTTGTAGAGTAACAACGAAATGTCATGCAATCGTAACAGAAAGGCAAGTAATAATAGCTGAAGCATGGGGTAAATTTTTCATATCAGCATGCTAAACACTGATTCTGAAAAAATGAAATTAATGTAAATTTAACGATATTATCATACTGTAAAAAGGACTAATTTATGAAAGAAAATAACAGACACAGAGTGATATATATGAAGCCAGATACAAAGCTGTATATTGTTTCTGAATAAATAAATTTGTGCGGTTATTCATATGCACTATATATATAGCTACTGTCTTGCAAATTGGTTTTCAATATTTATTAATTCAACCACCCTACAGTAGTCTAATATATGGAAAAACATGATGGATGGACAAGTTGATTGTTTTGTATATTAATATTATACCTTTTGGGTCAGGTGAGCTGAAAAAGCAAAATTTGAATTTTGGGTTCAAATAGGTTTAGTAGGTGAAGATCTATAATTTAAACAAGCATTCTGTGAGTATTGCATGGAAATACATAGTCCCCTACCAGTTAAAAATTAATTGAACTGTATTACAAAATGCTAACTAGATCTATTAACTGTAATGATGTAAACTATATAACAAATATCGAGCGAAAACCTTCAAGCATGACAGAAAAAACAGTGTGAAACACTGTTAACTAAAGTGATTTTTTAAGTCCAAGGACCATAACTCTGCACAAAATCATCATACCGGAACAAAATTCTTACTTAAGTGCCAGTCTGCCTAAGAATCAGGCAGTGCTGAAAACATGACCAAAAAAACCCACCCAATTTGACATTGATTTCAGTTCATAATATGTAGTTATGCACAAAAATACCATCCATTTCCGTTTTCTGTTCTGGTAATAGAATATACAATTTGGTTCAAATGCACTAGAAATAAACAAATAAGGGGAGATAACTCTGTAATTTGCTATCATTCTAACCGAGTTATTTGATATTACCAGACACACACAAACAAAAGACTAATAATTTTTAACTCAGGATGATGGTTAGTATTAAATAGCACGATTAGCTCAATGGGTTTTTTCTGATCATGTTTTGATTTTTACCTAAATTGCCTGATTCTTACAAAGACTGGCAATTAATCTGTAACTTGTCATGATAAAACAATGTACCAATTATTAAATCAATATCTTTAGGTTTTATGAAAAAATGTGGAAAACTGAATATTTGAGTGAATTTTCTAAGCCAAAGGACCATAACTCTGCACAAAATTATCAGACCAGAACAAAATTTGAACTTCTCTAACTTTTCATGATAGAACAATATACCAAATATCAAATCAATATCTTCAAGCACTATGAAACAAGAATGTGTCCACAGTACACGGATGCCCCACTCGCACTATCATTTTCTATGTTTAGTGGACCGTGAAATTGGAATAAATTCTCTAATTTGGCATTAAAATTAGAATGATAT
Organism: Mytilus edulis; assembly: GCA_019925275.1. Taxonomy (NCBI): domain Eukaryota; kingdom Metazoa; phylum Mollusca; class Bivalvia; order Mytilida; family Mytilidae; genus Mytilus; species Mytilus edulis. The sequence goes on from CM034361.1 coordinate 63,478,713, forward strand.
TATCAAAGGGAACATGTATACTAAGTTTCAAGTTGATTGGACTTGTATTTTATCAAAAACTACCTTGACCAAAAACTTTAACCTGAAATTTGCACTATCATTTTCTATGTTCAGTGAACCGTAAAATTGGGGTCAAAACTCTAATTGTGCATTTCAATTAGAAAGATCCTATCATAGGGCACATGTATACTAAGTTTCAAGTTGATTGGACTTCAACTTCATCAAAAACTACCTTGACCAAAAACTTTAACCTGAAGCGGGACAGACGGACGAACGGACGAACGAACGGACGAACGAACGGACGGACGAACGGACGCACAGACCAGAAAACATAATGCCCCTCTACTATCGTAGGTGGGGCATAAAAAGTGTGGGAAAGCTTTTTTGCGGGACTGACTGACTGACGGACAGATAGACAGAAGGAGTGCAAACATAAAGTCCTCTTTGAACCTCTATGGTAGGGGACTAAAATTTCAAATAAAGGTAACTATCCTCTTTTTTGACAAACAATGCTTTTAAATACGGACACATGGTTGGACACCCCCCCTTTTCAAAATGTATGAATCCACCATGTAGATGTCAGTTTCTGTCTTCTTGATTTATTTGGTAAGAAATCCGCATGCAAAGGCTGCAGCTTTAAATAGTCAAAGGTTTTGTTTTTTTTTTTGTGTGTAGCTGATCATTATTGTTGCATGAACATACTGCCTCAGCTATCTATTATAATTGTCAAGATCAACGGCAACTATGTTATTCATTGAAAGTAACTCTTTTAATAGTTATTAGCTGGTTGTGGTCATATCAGGATATTAGATTTTGTATATGTGATATTTTTGCTCTGTACATTTTATCAAGATAATAAGACCAGACTACTAAAATAAGCCAAAAAGGTTTATTAAGAGTTAAAGCTTATATGAACTTTTGGTCAAGTCGAGATAACAAAAATTTCTTAAGTTGTGGCCTGTGATTTATTTTTTTCTGTGTAGAGATATTTCTCTAATAAAAAGACCAATGAGTGTTATAAATTAATGATACAAATAACTCTAGAACTGCAAGTGACACCACCAAAATTCAAACTTTAATTGTGTTTTGCAGTAATTAGCATTGTGTGTAAGTTTCATAACGTCTGGTTGAGGAAACTAAAGTAAGAGAAAGTAAATGAAAAACTAAGTAATTTTTCCATTTGAAAAGGGACATAACTCTAAAACAGCAAAAGAGACGCCACCAAAGTTCTAACTTGGTCTGTGTTTTGTGGTAGTAAGCATTGTTTATAAGTGTCATAACATTTGGTTGAGGCAAACAAAAGTTTTAAAACAGAATCGGAAAAATCAGCAATTTTTCCATTTGTACAGAGGCATAACTCTAGAACATTAAAAGTGACAACATCAAAATTCAAAATTCCAACTTGATGTGTGTTTTGTGGTAATCAGCATTGTGTACAAGTGTCATAACATTTGGTTGAGGCAAATTTAAGTTAGAGAACGGAAAGAGAGAAGAGAGTATGTACATACAAATGTACAAGGGTAAAATCTCAATTATTTCTAAGCATAATTTTATACTTAGTTCTATGACTAATTTCCCCCATCTCTCCTGCTGATTTCTAAGCTTTGTATTAAATGTAACCACATATCTAAAGCTCAATTTGAAATCTAGATTTCTGTGGCCAAGCAAGGAATATGTCTCAGTTTTCTCCAAAAAGGCTTGAAATATCTAGAATGGTTTTTCTTGAATTCTCATATATTTTGTTACAGATGATGGTATAATTTTTCAACAACTTTAATCAAAATTCCTATGAGGAGACACTACTCTGCCACTTCTCCTACCCTTTTCTGTGTATCTTATGTGACACCACATTGGATTTTTTTTTCTTTCTAAACTCTCTAACAAGTCTAGTTGTGTTTTTAGACAATAAATTCTAACACAAAAGTCTGTATGTTTTTTGTTTAATTTCGACCACAGATGTTTTGCATGTACAAATATTGTACAAATATACACAGCAGTAATATACATTAAAACATGCTCTATACTACACAGAACTATATATATTTATCTAAAATAGACATATTTACATTATGATTATTTATATTCTTTTAAAAATGCTCTTGCAAACTTAATGATTTTAATACAAAGATCCCAGGATCATGTATTGCTCACATGGTTACTATTGACTAATGCTATTATCAGACCACAAAAAGAATTGACCCTTTGTCCCTTTACAAATTTAAATGGCCTGAAAAATGCAGAAAGCACTACTGAAACACCCCTAAATTGAAATACATTTTTTTTTAAGTGGAAAGCTCAACTATTGCAACCCCCAAAATTGAAATACATACTTTTTATGCATAGAACTATTGAACCCCCCCCCCTAAAAAAAAGAAATTAAAAAATATAAACATACATAATTTTTTTTATATGTACTAAGGGGTCATCCATAATTGTCAACCATTTTCCAAAGTGTACAAAACATTAATTTTTTCCGACACCCCCAACCTCCCTCAAAAAGTGTACATTAACGGTTTTCAGATTTGAAGACAAGAATCAATCATTCTAAATAAAAAGAAGATCCTGTCTATTATAGCTATATATAGTTTTGTTTAATATAAAAATTTGCATTGAAAATAAACTGAAACATATCTGACCGTTTTATTTTTAATATTTTTGAAAAAGCGTACAGTAAAAATGTTGATTTTTTTTTACCCCCTCCCCCCAAGTGTACGTTTTGTACACTTTGGAAAATAGTTGACAATTATGGATGACCCCTAACAAAAAACTGTGTACCAAATTAACAGATGGTCTTTGAAGGGATTCTCCTATTAATATTTTTGCTACATGAGATGACTAATTTATGTTTTAATTTGATACCCACTCAAAGCAAAGCATTCTTTCTAGGAAACTTTATATTTTTAACTGCTGAAATTATTGAGTCAAAATATTGTCCATTACTTAAAAGTTTATTCAGTAGTACATTGATAAATCCCCAATAGCTCATACAGTGTTAATGGTCTTAACTAACATTTGAACTTAGAATTATACATTAATATATAACAGATCATTGTGATAGTACAGTGACTTTTTATGTCCAAAAACTTCAATAAAAATTTGAATATATTGTTTCAGCATAATAAGATTTTTTTTTATCTTTACTATATATATAACTAACAAAAGTATAAATAAAAATGTTTTAAAAATTCAATATTTGACAGATTAACAATTCCACTAATGAAGGAGTTAAGCATCACTAAAGAGACCCTTAATGGTCAAAAAGCACCTCAGGTGCAGTAACACTGCAGGTATTGTTTTATACACTTGTAAAATGGAATTGTTGTTGTTATTACATTTTTATACAAACAAACAGATTTTAGACTTTTCTTTTTTAGTATTACTGAAAAATTAACATCTAATATACACTTGATAAAAATTAGAATTGTTTTTTTCTAATATTTTATACAAATATGTATCTTTAACTGTACCTTTGATGTAAAAAAAAACCACACAACATCTTTTTCACACAAAAAATGCTCAAATCATGAAACAAAACTAATGATAATTTTCCATGATTTTATGTATTCAACAATATTCATTTAAAAAAGAGATGCCATTTTTGAGTAATGTTGCTATTTTGAATTTGAATACTATTTCCCTACAACCAGCTATGCCATTGCGATTTGGGAGAAAAGGGGAGGGGGATGGGGGTAGGTCAAAACAATATAACCAATTGCAATTGCGTAAACTAGTGCATGTCATCAGTGAGAGATTTTCAGATAGTAATATTCCATGATAGATAAATGCAAATAAAGAGAAGTTGGAAACTTGTCAGCCATAAAGCACAATATTAATT
>CM034361.1:63482647-63570590 GCA_019925275.1 Mytilus edulis
AACCCGTCTGCCTCAAGTGTGGTCAGAAAGGACACCAGAGATCGGCCTGCTCTCAGAATACAAGTAACAATTATCAACTGTGTCAAGGTGAAATAGTGACTAGTTTTGATTTACTATTCAATTGTATAAACTAATTGATTACCACTGCATACTAATTAAATCTCCTCCAATATCACACATTTCCCCATATACATCGTTTTTTTTTTTTAAAAGATGAAATGCAGATAGATATATTGTTACGACTTAGCCTTTTAAATGCGATACAATCCCTGATACAGGAGTAACAGTACAATTGGAGTGAGTAATAGGCAGTATAGCATCAGAATCGGCAATTCCAATAAAAGTATCTAAAAGGAAAACTCTCTTTACTCGACATTTTTTTTGTATCATGCTAAAAGCTACCAGTAAGAACAAACCCCTAGCGTTAAAACTCGTTTTATTCATTCATCTGGTTTTTGAAGAACCACAAGGGAAACTACCCAAATCTAATAATACAAAATTTATACTACTTGTGTTACAAATATTACTGATTCTTGGTGGCATTGAAACAAACCCATGTCCATCTATAACGAAGCACCGCCAAATAGTTCTATCAACTCGAACGACTTGTCAAATGTTGTACGATTTGTCCTCGAAATCTTCTTTCCTACATTTAAACAAGCATTTCAATAAGCCCGATCATTCCATCGTTTCTATGACAATTCGCATTATCGAAAAGATATACCATAGCTCTAACAATCCTAATCTTTCAACGACTCTCCGTAGACAAAAAGAAGACTACTGGATTAGACAATTGGGAACTGCAACACCGTATGGCTGCAATGACAAAAGAGGGACGAAAGATACCAAAGGGACAGTCAAATGGTATAGGTATTCTATCTAGTCCTTTGTGTAACTCGGTGAATGTGATGAATATTTTCAACTCGACTCCTCGACGTAGACGCAGTCATGGTCATCGTCATTATACGTCACCTTCTCTGCATGATGTCTCTATTAATGACTTGCTGTCATTCATACAAAAGCCGTTAGGTATTCATCACATTCGCACGAAACTTTATTCATTACCCCTTTCAAAACTTCATTCTCTGTTCAATTTATGTTTGGAATCCACTGTTACAAACCCTCATTCAAAACAATACATACTTCAAGCTATAATTTCGGATATTGCAAGTCAGACTTTTCAAGCCAGTTCGCACTGGAAAAGATGAAAAAGAGAAAAAATCTTTTCTAAATCTTTCCTTTGCCAAAAAAGGTCTCGATGGCGTCAACCTAGGCAATATCCTTCATCATAAATTAGTTCAATCGAAAATACCTCCTTATTTCAAAGACCAGTCTGTACCAATAATTTCTTATACCTATACCAAACCTATTGCAACTAAAATTTTCAATTACAAACGCGTTTTGCAGAATCTCGATATTGACGACTTCAAGTCTAAACCAAACCTCCTGATTGCACTTGTGCTAGTTCCCAATTCATATATAATCCTACTGGCCACGTTATTACCGGTGACCTTAACATTGTTAATAACACTTCTCTACGAAATGTGTTATCGAAAGGTCCGAAATATCGTGAGCCTAAATCCATCAATTGGAAATATAACTTTAAAATTTTGATGGACTCAGTCGAGGATTATGCCAGGCAATGTGCTAAACGTGAAAAGGAAGACGTAGACACTCTATCCGAATGGATTAAGGCAGTGAGGTCGTTAATACAAATCAGAATCAAGAAACTGAATGGGTCCATCAATGCTCATGCTACGTCAATCTTTAAAGACCCAAATGTTGCTAAACACTTATCCGACCTCCATGATAAATATGTTGTTGTCCCCGCAGAAAAAGCCCCAAATAACATCGTTTTTGTCTGTAAAAGTCACTACATTAATTGCTTGATAAACGAATTAGGTATAGACAATTCACTTGGAAACTCAACATATACCCTCACGACACTTACCAAAGAGGAAATCCTGGATAATCATAGGTCTGTTCTTTGTTCCTTTGGTATTTCAACCAAAGATGAAGAACTGGATCTTCCATCACTGTATTGGATACCTAAACTACATAAGTGTCCTTACAAACAACGGTATATTGCTGGGTCTTCCAAGTGCTCCACGAAACCTCTTTCTAAATTATTAACATCTATTTTATCAGCAATCAAAGACGGGCTTCAAAGTTATTGTGAAACTGCCTTTTCTAGAGGTGGCGTGAATCAGAAGTGGATACTTAAAAATTCCAAAGATCTTTTAGAGTACATACAATCTAACTCTCTTTCATCTTGTAACAGTATTAAAACATTTGACTTTTCTACTCTTTATACAAGTATTCCACATTCCAAATTGAAAGAGTTGGTATTACTTTGCTTGATAAAAAAGAATGGCCAACGTAGATACAAGTATCTTGTCTTAGGGAGGGATAAATCATACTTTGTAAAGAATCACTCTGATTCAAACAAAAAATTCTCTGAAACTGATATTATCAAGATGCCTTATTTCTTGATTGACAACATATTTGTAACGTTCGGAGAACGTGTTTTTCAACAGACTGTCGGCATCCCAATGGGAACAAACTGTGCCCCTCTACTTGCCGACTTGTTTCTTTATTATTATGAGGCTGACTTCATGCAGGAACTTCTTAGGAAGAAAGATAAGAAGTTAGCAATATCTTTTAACTCTATTTTCCGCTATATAGATGACGTTCTTTCACTAAACAATTCAAAATTTGGTGACTATGTGGAACGCATCTATCCCATCGAATTGGAGATAAAGGATACTACAGATACAGTTAAGTCGGCCTCATATCTTGACTTAGATTTAGAAATTGACAATGAGGGTCGGTTGAAAACAAAACTTTACGACAAAAGAGATGATTTCAGCTTTAAAATTGTGAACTTTCCATTTCTAAGTAGCAACATTCCAGCAGCACCTGCATACGGGGTATATATCTCCCAATTGATACGATATTCCCGTGCTTGCATTTCCTATCATGATTTTCTTGATAGAGGGTTACTATTAAAGCTATTAAACCAAGAGTTCCAAATGGTGAAGTTGAAATCATCCCTTCGTAAATTTTACGGACGCCATCACGAGTTGGTTGACCGTTATGGAATAACCATTTCACAAATGATATCGGATATGTTCCTTCCGTCGTAACTACAATCCCCTTCCCTTTCATGAATGTGACCTACCGAATTGGATTATTTACCGGATTTGTAATCACATAAGCAACACGACGGGTGCCACATGTGGAGCAGGATCTGCTTACCCTTCCGGAGCACCTGAGATCACCCCTAGTTTTTGGTGGGGTTTGTGTTGTTTATTCTTTGGTTTTCTATGTTGTGTCATGTGTACTATTGTTTTTCTGTTTGTCTTTTTCATTTTTAGCCATGGCGTTGTCAGTTTGTTTTAGATTTATGAGTTTGACTGTCCCTCTTTTAAACATTTAGAGTTTAGCTCCCAAGATCCTATTGCAGCTGAATATGAAAAATTCGATATATTGGCATTTACTGAGTCTTGGTTAAGTAAATCTCTCTGTAAAATGCAGGCAGAGGGTGATTCATGACCGTTTAAAAAACGCATGAAATTGACACAGTAGAAGGATTAACCCCTGAAAAAAATGGAACTTTCTGTTATACATTAACAAGAATGTGTCCTCAGTACACGAATGCCCCACTCGCACTATCATTTTCCATGTTCGGTGGACCGTGAAATTGGGGTAAAAACTCTAATTTGGCATTAAAATTAGAAAGATCATATCATAGGGAACATGTGTATAAAGTTTGAAGTCGATTGGACTTCAACTTCATCAAAAACTACCTTGACCAAAAACTTTAACCTGGAGCGGGACAGACGGACGGACGGACGAACGAACGGACGCACAGACCAGAAAACATAATGCCCCTCTACTATCGTAGGTGGGGCATAAAAATGAAGAAATGTGTTAGTATGAACATACTTGAGAAGTTACATTTAACTTCAAATCAATTTGAAATACACACTTGTATTTGTGTCAATTTTTCTATTTTATACCATGTTTTTGACAATAGGTTTAAACTTTGATCTCCGAGGTGGTCAAGGTCATTGCGACCTCTGCTTGAAAAACTTGATGGTTGGAAACAAGATAACGGTAAACAAGTTTTGTTTTATAGAGAAACAGTGTCAAAAACATACAGGGAGGACTTGACTACAGGACTATTGAACCACACACGGCAAGAAAATTTGAAAATAGGCATCAACCAGATAGGTGTCCAGTTCACATATTCAAGACCTACACCAAGAAGTTGCCATTAGAAAGAACAAATAAATATTTCATTTCAGACCTGTCGTGCTATAGAGATAAGACCGTTTGGTTTTCGAGGCAACCAGTCGGGAAAAACAAAATTGCAGTTGTTGTAAAAAGGCAGGCAGATACATGAATTTTACACTAATCATTCTCCAAAGGCTTAATGTTAACATTCCGGAGCAGCTTCTATGATGCAAACTGGTCATCGGAGCAAGCATTATGGTCATACAGTTAACCATCAGAAGAACAGAAACGAAGTGTCTGAAATCCTGCAACTAATTGAAAATAGCTGCACCAGCATCAGACGGTATTTCAAAACAAGCAACCACCAGATGCAACCATAAACCAACATCATAAACGTTCATAATGTGTCCAATCCAGCCACCACAATTTACGCAGAATAAGTGCAATCGTTTGTATTCAACAATTCAAACAATATTTATTTTAGCAAGTGACGTTGTCTAATGTATACTTCACATAAAAAGTATGGTCTATGAGAAGTTGCCATATGGTGTTAAAATGTAGAATGAATCATGGTAATGGTGAATAACACAGATATAGGAATAAATAGAGACTGATGAAAATATCCACTTATCATCGGAATTGTTTGTGGCTTCGCAAGGACACATACGATTGAGTGATCCATCCGTAAACCTACTTTCTCAATCTGTTAATGCAAAGTGCCACAAAGGTCTAGACTATGTGATGACGAAAAGATCAGCAGAAGGGTTAGGTGCAGCGAGTCGAGGAGCCGAACCAATATCAAGTATAGAGAAAATTATCTTGTGAGAGAGAGCAGTCATAGGGTCTGATAATTCCCCAAAACTGTAGGTTGTAATGGTGTATTTGAATGGCATACATTTTGCATAGCGTGGTAGTAAATAAACTTCTCATAGAAACTAGGTAAAGAACTTCGTAATTTTAATATAAAATCCACAAATAAAAGAGCCATACATTGATTTGGAATTACATGAAATAGGCGACTATTTGTCCTTGTTCAAGTCAGACGCATTGCCCAATGGATTTCAACATGGAAGGATCTAGGGTTTGATCTCGGAAAGAAAATGACTGTCAAATTGACATCAGCATGGTCAATGGTGACAAATGGTAAGTTAACTTTAGGCTTTTAGAAGGAATTGGTTAGGGTTGTATACTGAAGGATCTTACATTGCATAACTTCAATGTTCTTTCATTGAAACATTTAAAACAGCGATATGGTAAAAATTCGTGTTCCCAATAGTGAGAAACATCTCAAAATATAATGTTTGATCATAGAATTCATACATTTCTGAAGGATGTTATCATGTCAGACGCTGAACTCAATGTTAGATCTGTAAATTTGCTTTCGCTAATTTTTTGTTCTTCCTTCGCCGGGATTCGAATCCATGCTACTGAGATATCGTGACACCAAATCGCCTGCACTGTAGTCGTCCTGCTAGACCACACGACCACCTGGGCTTCATAAAAATGAAACCTTTTGTTGGCCGGATGTTACCTTTCCACGTTAGTTTTAATCTAGCGTCGTACTACAGTACATGATATGTAAGGCATGGAGATCAGGTAGATTATCTATGGTAAAAGATCCTACAAATTAATGTAAGATACAGTCACAGAAAATAATTATATTTATAAGTACGTCTGAGCCAGTGACAACTCCACCTACAACAGATTAATCCATCGGATCACAAGCAGTGATGCTGATACATGGCTGTGTACATTATGTATATACAACTCGTCTCAACATCAACCCAACAATGTTAGATATGTAAACTTGCTTTCGATAATATTTTGGTTTTTTTTCCTCGCCGGGATTCGAACCCATGATACTGAGACATTAAATCGCCTGCACTGTAGCCGTCATATATATATATATATGTGTGTATTTACATGAATCATAGCGATGCATCAGGGTTCTAGCTGATTGATTGATTGATTGATTGGTGGTTGCTTAACGTCTAGTGGCAAATATTTCATGCATATTCAGGACGAGAACAAGTTCACAATAAATACAATAGGTAGGTTGATTCAATAGAGGCCATATGGGATGATGGTCGGGGAAATTTAGACTGCCACTGGAAAATGAGGGTATATTGGATGGGACAGAAATTTGGCCTTGCAACAGGCCACCTACGGACCCCTCAAAGGGTTGTTGCAAGGGTTCTTAACGTGCAAAGAGCGTGGCACTCTCTTTACACGAGGCATCGGATTTAACGTCCCCTTGACGGACGTGACTGCGAACTTGATACATCCCGCACAGCCAAACGGACGCCCCATTTCAGCAAGCGTTTTACTGCCGGTCGGGAGAAGACCAAGTGACCATATTTCTATACCCCCAGGCACCCTTGGAGTAGGGTGCTACCTGACTATTGGGGATGGTGGATAGGGGGAAAGGTGTTAAAAATTGTTTTCAAGAAAATAACTCTAAATGATTACATCCCTGTCAAACACTAAGGAATTCGGTTTCTTATCAGGCAAGCGAGCAATGATAGATAAGGGTTAATTTCGTCAAAAGGTCACAGACACAATAAAATGAAATTAAAAGTGGGTTTCAGGCTATAAATCGCAAAAATCTTTACATCTAATCAAAAGGAACTTGATGATATGGTTAAAATATCTGGTATGTAGGAATTGTTATAATTTACTTTGCTTGTAAAGGTAAAGGTTTCAATTATTAAAAATGATAAAAATATTTCAGAAATTATAGTTTTTGAATAGAAGTTTGCTTCTGCACTATGGTACCATTTAGAATTTTATTGCTGTAAATTGTAAGACAAGAAACATGGAAGAAATACTTGCACCTGATTGCAAGTTTAAGGAGGTCATGGTTAAATTCTTAGTTAATAGATTTGTAGTACATAACATAATCATTGCTGACAAAAATAGAATTAGTTGGGATTGGTCTTAAAAACGGGTATAAATGTGATGTTCACCAATACTTTCCTTGCCAATTTCATTCCGCAATTTTTGCAATAGTGTGTTCTTTCAACTTATCTTGAACCTTAAGTAAATATTAAATGGATCTATTGAATAACAATAAATCATTGCTAGCACTATTTGCTTATTTGCTTATTTGTGTGTAAACTATATACATAATCATCTTTCATCGTGATCCTATCCATGTAGAAATTGAGGCTGCGCCCATGTTAAAATATATTAAACATGGAAGCAGTTATTAATTTTTAAGTTACTGATACCCCTTTCATTAAGAATAATGAGATTTGACTTGATTTGACTTTATTAAAAGAAAAATATTCATGCATGTGTAAAAGTTTGATCTGGCAATAATACAGTTTGAAGCTATTTTTTTAGCTGAGAGCTGAGAGGGGTGTGCTGTTCTGTTGTAATTTTTTAGCCTTACAAGAATCTGATCCCACCAACTTTTTTATTCTTCTTATTAAATAATAGGATAATTTCTTAGCTCTATATGGCACATTTCCAATATTTACCGTGGATGGAATTCCAGAAGACTTCGAAAATGGCCAATTTTGGCAAAATGAACAATTGGTGTTTTGCCTATATCCTTATTAGGTGGTTTAATTTCTTTATCAATATATTGATTATAACAAGCTTAAGTAATTAATGGAATAAAGACACTAAGGTGGATATTATCTTGTATCAATATAATTCAGCTCTTTAAATTGTGATTAAGAAGAAATGTTGAATTGAAAATGGAGTAAAAATCAGTTTTTCTCTGCTGTTTCAAAGGCAAAAATGATGATGCTCGTGTTGCCATGGCAACCGTGCACGATTTCTTTCATCGATACTTTTCTTTTTCTTTTTATGTCTTAAATAGACTTCATGTAAAGTTTCATTGAAATCCGAGTACCATGATGTGCCAACCATTGCCTGAGTTTTTCTTGGACAGCCTCTTAAACAATTTGAATATGAGGCACGAGAACAACAAAACCCAGATTGCAATGAAGATATTTAAGAAAACTTCTTTTGTGACAATTAATTATAATACTACATTTATCCCTCTTCGTTAACATAATAAAATTAACATTGTAATGGGTATTTTTGCCGAAAATCTTCAATTACAAAATCAATGAAAAAGTGTTCAATACAAATTAGAATGTGGTTTAAGGTTTATGTACCCTTCTGTAGCCATTTTTGTACGAATTTTTAAAACCTCAATTGTATCAAAACTAAAGATATAATAAATAATAGAGATAAGCCATTTAGTACATGTTCCAAGGGGAAACTTGATGCAAAGCATTTTTTTTTTACTGTTTCATTGCATTTGATAGAAAAAGAGGACTTTGTGGCAAATAAATCAAGATTTTTATAGAAAATCCACAGCCTTTAATACAGAGATTTTTGTTATAAAATTTGAAACATAAATTACTCACTTGATTTTCTATGATGTGCTAGTGTTTATTTTTTACAAAAAGTTCTAAGTAACCTGTAAATTCCAAAACACCTCGTGCTGAGTCACTAAAGTCGAGCGCACCCTAAAAGGTGTACTTGACCTTGGCCATATTTATACTTAACTACATTTATAAACTTGTTTTAAGGAAATCAATGCTAGCACTGCATGCAATAATCCTATATCTATCAGTCATCAAATTGCCAAATATGAGAGTACAAGGATAAAGGCTGTGGATTTTCTATAAAAATCTTGATTTATTTGCCACAAAGTCCTCTTTTTCTATTAAATGCAATGGAACAGTAAAAAATAATGCTTTGCATCAAGTTTCCCCTTGGCATATGTACAAAATGGCCTATCTCTTTTATTCATTATATCTGTAGTTTTGATACAATTGAAGTTTCAAAAGCTCGTACAAAAATGGCTACAGAAGGGTACATAAACCTTAACATCTGTCGGCTAAAAACCGAGAGTGGCCCATTCCAAATATGATTTGTTTTGCATGAGTGGGAATTTGCATTGCTTTACAATGTCACTCGGCAAATTTAAACCCAACATTCATGTTATTTCTTTAATGGGTCCTGTTGGATATTATATGTAATATTTAGAGTATATTTAATTGTGTGTATCTTGATTTAAACTGTCGAGGGGGCGTGCCCCCGAGAATGTTTAAATGAAGATACACACAATTAAATATACTCTTAATGTTTTGTATCACAACCAATCAAAATTCAGACCTTTTGTTTTAGAGACACAAGTCTTATGTAAACAATTCCTGTTTGAAAAATTGCACGAGTTTCTTGACCCACGTGTTTTTACGCCGGCACAAATGATTTAGTATATTAAAAACCATGGAGCCGAATACAAGTTACGAAGACCCGTTTAATGATGGCTTAAACATAGTTATGTCTCAAATTCCCGAACCCAAACCACTCATAATGGGGACTCAAAACGTTTTTGGGGCCAGTTCAAGCACATCCCTGACAAATGCATTTGATGACGACCTGGACATAATTTTGTCTCAAGTAGCCGACCACATGGAACAAGAGTATGCGTGTACAGAATCCCTATCACATATGACCATTTCTCAATGTGTAGCGGAATATTTGGAACCTGACGATGATTTACCAAACTTTTTCCTGGGTTTTGGCGAGGAAACCAAAATGGTAGAGTCCTGTGAAAAGAGATTTGGGAATCCGGCAAGCAAAGAGGACTTGGACAAATTAATAAACTCCCAGAAAAACCCAAATACAGAAAAAAATACCAAATGGGCTGTGGAAGCATTCATGAAATGGAGGGAACAAAGAAACAAAGAAAATGAGAATATCCCCCTTTTAAAGCATATGGATGCCGAAACCATGGACAGATGTCTACAGCGGTTTGTTGTTGAAGTACGGAAACAAGATGGACTTGAATACCCCCCAAAATCACTGTATTATATAATTTGTGGACTTTTGAAACATTTGAGAGACGAGGAAATCCATGACAAGAATTTTCTAAATGAAAATGACATTAGGTTTGCCGTTTTCCGTAAGGTACTAAACGCTAAAATGAAGGAATTAGCCTCCCGGGGACTCGGAAGTACTACGAAACAGGCCGACCCCATCACCAAAGAGGACGAAGAAAAAATTTGGAATTATGGAGTGTTCGGCTGTGACAATTCTGTGGCGTTACAAAATACAGTTTTCTTTTACAACTGTAAACTGTTTGGAATGCGGGGTTATGATGAGCACAGAAATTTGGAGTGTGAACAGTTTTCTATCGGATGTGACGGTTCCGAAAGTAGATTCGTCCATTTCACTGGTAGGACTAGTAAAACTTTCAGCGGAGGATTAAACCAGCTTCATGTGAAAAGTAAAGATATTAAACACTTCTGTCCAAAAACTAAAGGTGAGTTTTTGTTTTGTTTGTTCAGTAACGTTTAGAAGCGGTGAACACCATTGAATACTAAAAGGTCTGATTGGATAAGGCTATGTTTAAACTGAAAATCTATTTCTTTACTTGAAAAAAACTAAATGTATAATAGTTGTATAATACGCATAAGCACTGTATGCGTCTTAGGTGTTTTGGTTCATGTGGACCTTTTGTCTAAAATGACTGATTTTTCACCTCAAAATTTACTGAGTACATACAAATCTATGCATTTGAAAAATATTTTAAGCATAACATGCCCTAGATAAATAAATTTTAAATATTATATTTTTGTTTTGTTTACAGAACTTCTATAACAGAATGCAAAACAAGTCATTGATTAACTTGTTGTTTGCTATATTTGTTTGGATGTTTGTTTACTATTTACTGGAACTTGATTGGACAATAAACATTAAATTCATTTCATGTCAATTCTTATTGTCCAATCAAATCCCAGTATATGTAAAAACTGACTGAAAGTCCGCCTACCTATTGTTTGCAAACAACCAAGCAAACATAGGAAGAAAGTTGATCAATTTTTTGTTTTGCAATTTATAATTACATTAGATGTATGATTCATTATAATACGTTATTCTTTTTGGCAATCTCGCGTTATTCCTTAATCAATTCATTACACAATATGATTTACCATCCATGATGACACGAGGTCCCACAATAAACAGATAAATTAAATAAAAGTATGATAAAAATCGTGTTTTCATGATTCTAGCTAAAAATGTAATTATATAAATTATTGAATGCTTCTTTTTTTTTTTTTTTAACTTCATAGAGTTGTAAAAGCGTTGATCGTGCGCACATTTTTTTTTAGAATGAAGCGTTTCCGCGCTTCATACAAAATGTACTTCGGTCAACGCTTTTACACCCCAATGAAGTTGCAAAAAGAAGCATTCAATTCGTAATTACTAACGTAGAACTTAACAGGATTTTGCCGTGCACTTTTTTCATTCCGCCAGAAGGTGCCAAAATAAACCGTGTTGGGAAAGAGGTTTGAGATGCACATGTGGCATGTTTATTTGTACTCAGAGTGAAAATTGAGGTGAAAACACAGTAATTTTAGCCAACGGGTCCACATGAACATTAAGGAACACCATTTGTATGTGGCTTTAGTATATCAGCGACTCGAATTAGCATGTAATATTTGCCGCTGAACAAAAAGCAGATATATGTCAATGTATCTGTAAATTCTTAAACTTGATATTAATTATAATGACATTTTCTGAAAAAAATTATCGCACTATATTTTTCCCTATTTGCAGTTGGATCCCTTTATCTTAAAACTCGGAAAAAAAACCTCTTATTATGGTAACAGCATGTCTCATTTATTATTACATCAATCTACTTCTGTCAGATTTCTGAAGATATGGTATCATTCCCAATGAGACAACTCTCCACAATTTACCAAATGACACAGAAGTAAACAACTATATGTCATCGTACCGCCTTCAACTATGAACAAAGCCCATACCGAATAGTCAGCTATAAAAGGCCCCTTGATGACAAATGTCAAACAATTCAAACGAGAAAACTGACGGTCTAATTTATATACAAAAAATGAACGAAAACAAACCACTGAATAAATTGCGAGTATAAGTTCATTTTAAAAATGGTTTATTGTAAAAAATTCAAAAACAATTCAAAATTCAAAAACTTCTATACTAATCTTTTTGGATATTTGATGAGGATTTTAATTTTCGTTTTCGCTGTTGGTGTTAACATAAATAAACACCAGAATTAAATTTGATACTGTCCACTCAGTTACACCCTTAAACTCATCTTGTTGTGTAAATATCTATTGTCCTGTATTAGCCATGTCTATCAAAAACTGAGAGGACCATCTCAAAGATGTAACCCAGCCAACTGTGAAATGTTTACATGTAATCTGAGAGGAACTATATCAAAGATTTAACCCGTCCAACTTTGTGAAATGTTTACACATTCTACAGGATCAGAAAAAAAAAATGCCAATCAAAATTCAAAAAAATAAATTATCTTTCTGAAACACAAAATGCATTTAACTTTTAACTTGTTTAGTGGATGCCAGGCATTAAAACTTTTTTTCAACTAGACAGGCAAGTCTGTACTCTTGATTTTTTTTTGAAAGTTCAATGCATTAAAAATAATCTAATTAACAATCTTATGGAAAGGCTAACTGCAAATGTTCAAGAGTTTGTAAAATAAAACACCACAAAGATATGAATTTCCAAAAGCCGGTTATTCAAACACACGTATCTACTCAATTGTTATGACTCGAAAGAAAGATATATTGACCCATATATGTGTTTTAGTATTGTGAGTTTAAAATGTTGTGTATCATCCTGTAGCCTATAAAGCTGTATCAAATATTTGTGCTAGTGCTTTTCTATACGTTGTTTTCCTTTTCAAAGCAATTTATGTGTTCTTTTCCCCCATTACAGTTTTGTTCTTCAAGTTATTCAGCACACAATTTCACAGCCTGATTAAAAGTGATATTGGCCCGGTATTACTAATATTGGACTGGTAAATTGCATAACCTATAGGTTACTGGTATCATTATACGTGATGCTTTTCATATCGGCAAGATATGCGTGTTGGGCATATGACTAGGGCAATATGAAAAACACCACGTAATAGGCGGATTGATAATTTCAGATAAGGGAGTTCAGTTACCGCTCCCCCTTTTGGGCCCCTCTAAATCCACTTTTGATTCCTGGACGACCATAGTAAATACTTTTTTTTTTAAATGCATATTTAATGTGCAAGAAGGTTTTATTAACCCATTTGATTGTGCATGTTATACTTTATAAACTTTAATTTCTTGCTTTGCAGATAGATGTTGCATCGCTGAGTATTATGAAAAATATTTAGCTGCTCTTGGCAACCGTGGCCCGTTTTATCGAAGGCCCCTAGCCGGATCTTCAATTCGTTATGGGGAACAAGCTGTCGGCATTAATAAGCTGAAAGGATTCATGAGAGAAATAACTTCAAAAGCTGGCCTACAGGGGAATTTCACAAACCACTCGGGCAAAAGAAGTTGCGCAACTCAGTTATACACCGCTGGTATCCCGGAACAGGAGATTATGTCCCGGCTGTTCGAAAATACAAAAGGTCTTCTAATGAAATTCTCCATGAAGTTTCAGATGTGTTGAATCCGCCTATGAAAAAGGAAAAACCGGGAAATGCTCTACTGGAAAATGACATGGAAGTTGATTCCCCAAATAAATCAACAGAATTACTCACCAGGATTCCTTTTCCAAAGCCAATGCAAGATATATCTAACTTGCCCGACCAGAAACCGTCAGTGTTCAACAATTGCACTTTTAATTTTTGAATCTTTTCATCAGACTGAGTCTTTACCGATTTGCAATTCTGACTTGATTGATACTATTCGTTTGAACATGTACGTGGAAAGGAATTCCAATTGTAAAAAGACAATTTTTGAACTTGTTTGTTTGGGGGACTTCTATTTGTGGTATATATGTAATAAAATTGTAGTTTGAAATAATCAACCTTTTTTGTTACAACTTAAGGAAAAGGTGGAGGTTATATCAAATTTCCCAACGAATTATAATTTAGTAGATTTCTTAGATTCTTGGTAATAATTCATCACTAATATTTTTTTACTATAAATATTGGAAGATGTGGTATGAGTGCCAATGAGACAACTCTCCACCCAAGTCACAATTTACAAATATATAGGTCAATGTGTGGTCATTAATATATAATAGACAAAAGGAAAAGCAAGCATCGGTGAATTTGTGTGCTCGGGTGCATAGATTTACCATCAATTATCCAACTGAAAGGTAGATGTGCTAAAAGATTGACACATTTTCATTCATGTGACCTTAATACTGCTAAAAATAAACCGTGCATTAACAGTACTCCAGTTAGAGCACGTATAGATAGATCACAGTTGCACTATAATAGCATCATATAAGCTCTGCCCCACCGACGTTTATCCTGAAATAATGAACACCTATCATCAAAAGAAAATACACCTTGTTGTGATACAACATGTCTTATCGTACATGTGTGTAGTTTGAATTCCGTATTTTCGGTACATTTCACATATGTTTCATATGCCAGCATAGTCGAGGTAACTTCCATTTTCTTTAGATAAAGGATTTCTTAGTTCAAATAATTATGAAGTCATAGCATTTATCTAAAATAGACTTGCAATATTGACATAGTCTTGATTGTGTTGTTTGGACTAATATTGTTAAAAAGATTGTATGTAATTCAAGATTATATTTAGGTCACTAAAATACTTCACTGTTAGTTGTTATTATATACTATAATTAAGGGTATGACGGCATCATGTTATTAGGAGTTGGATGGTGTGTCTTGAGATTTTTGTGACCGGTGGGATTTCACCATGATTATAAACGGACCTTAATACATTAGATGATGCTTCAGTATACTTGGCTTAGAATATTTCGTCGAGACTATTTTTCTTAAACGGTGTTTCATAACTTCCTTAAACTTACTTTAAACTCAGAAATCTGGTTTTACTCTGTGATTAGGGACTCTTTTTCATGACGTATGTTTCGTATGACACTTACGATGGCATTTAAAACTACTGTACTGTATTATTGTTCAGTGTCTTGACTGCGAGTGACGATCCTTCGCAGTACCAGAATCTATGACAAAAGAGACGATTTTAATTTTGAAATTATAAATTTCCCCCACCTTAGTAGCAATATACCAACTTCACTTGCATATTGTATATACATTTCCCAACTTATTCGATATTCAAGAGCTTGCTGCTCCTACTCAGACTTTGTAAAACGACATCAGTGTCTGAGAAGATAGTTGATGAACCAGGAGTATGTCAAAGAACGTCTCGTCCTTTTTCTAAAAAAGTTCATCGGAATGTACCAAGACCTTGTTGATAAATATTGCGTTTCAGCTTCACAAATAATACATGATGATCTTGATGTATAGATTCTGCGTACTGACGTTGTGTATCATCGTAACAACGTGTTATTTGGTTCTTTCATTTGTCTTTGTTCTATTATTAATATTACTTTTACTGTTGGATTGTTTTCTGTGATATATACATATAACGTGGCTCGGTCGGTACTTATACATCCCGTCAATGTATTTGTATTATCTTTCATTTTTTGCTGGTGTGTTTTGTAAATGCGACATACAAATTAATTCTTACATACTTTTGTTGTTTTAATCCTGTCTGCTAACATTACCCACTTGAAAATTTAAAATTATTTGTATAAACATTGAACGACAAAAATATGTAACGTTCAAATTGTCTGACGTCAGACACAGCAATGAATGTGTTTTTAATTTGATAGATGCTTTTGTGTTCTGTTAAATTGTGTCTTTTAAAATTGTAACACGACGAAGACTGACTTTAATTTATTATGTCTGTTTAGTTAACGCATCATTGTAAATATGTAGGACTCTAAAGTGCGATGGCGACGCTAAAGTACGATGGTTACGCTCAAGTGCGATGGTTCGGGAAAATATAGACGTAAATACGTAGTTTGATTATGACGTTAACAGTTGTTTAAATACAAACTAAAAATTGAACATGACGGAAGATAAATTACAAAGATTAACTTAAACCTGACCGTGCATATTTCAACATGACCCAGTTCAAGCACAAGCAAAGCCTGACTAAATGTTCTTCTCTCATTGATAGCATATAACTTTCATCATGGCTTTCTTTAATATGTTTTGGAAAGGCAGATTTATTGGAATAATCAGTATAAAAATGGTTACAAGTGAACGATTTATCCATAAGCCTGGAGCCCAAAATATAAGGCTAACCATCGCAATCGGCTATTGACCATTGTCTTGAGGCACAAGATGTCTCTATAATCCTGGTCAACACATGTTAAAAGGAGTTGTACGAACAAGGGTTTTTCATGATTGGACCGAGCAACGAAGACGGCTGTTTGCTTCATGTGTCATCGATAAATTTGTAATTGTCAAATGATTTGTCGACTTTAGCATTCCTGTAAATAGTAGATTCATACTCTCACGAGCCCCTAAGGGTGACGGGGAAATAGGAATATGGTCACTTGGTCTTCTCCCAACCGGCAGTATAACGCTTGCCGAAGTGGGTCGTCCGTTTGGCTGTGCGGGATGTATTAAGTTAACAGTCACGTCCGGTCAGAATGGGGACGTTAAATCCGATGTCTCCTGTAAAGAGAGTGCCATACTCTTTGCACGTTAAGAACCCTTACAACAACTCTTTGAGGGCCCGTAAGGTAAAATTTCTGTCCCTATCCAATATACCCTCATTTTCCAGTGGCAGTCGAAATTTCCCTTATGGCCTCTATTATAACAAGACCTACCTATTGTATTCATTGTGAACTTGTTCTCGGCCTGAATATGCATGAAATATTTGCCACTGGACGTTAAGTAACCAACAATCAATCAATATTCTTTCACGTCAAGTCAGGTTCAGCCCAAAGGCATTTTTTCTTTGATAAATAAATTCTGTTCTGTAATCGCGAAAAACGTTTTCACTCGCTGTTGAGAATTTTCCACAAGAAGTGAAATTTTTAAATATTTTTTTTATACAGCCATGAAGAAGGACAGAGTTCCTTGAGATTTTGAAAAGTTTTCGGTGAATTTGGAAATATATAAAGAAGGTTTGTAATTACAATAACTGTACTCTTGTAGTCAAAATTTACTCGCTAATACCTTTGTAGAATCTGATTATTATAAAAACAATTGTGATGATCATTATCAGGTGCTACAGTGTTAAATATTAATATTAATATTAATTCGATTATTTAACCAACTGCGGAGTCGGAAAAAGCTAACACTTTTAAAAACGGGGTTGTGAATGTCGCAACGTATAACTTCCAATTATAAATATGTCATTAAATTCAAATTAAACGTAAACGGAAAAATTATATTGCTAGTATAATATGAAAGAAATTGTTTATCCAGTTTTTTGGGTTATCAGAGGAAAATGAATCAATGCCAGACAGATTTTATAAACTCAATAATTACTTTATTGTGTTCGTTTAACCCTTTATCTAGCTTATAGTTCTCGAAAACGTCACCCCCCCCCCCCCCAAGGGTGACTGGGGTTTAGAAATATGGTCACTTGGTCTTCTCCCGACCGACAGTAAAACGCCTGCCGAAGTGGGGCGTCCGTTTGGCTGTGCGGGATGTATCAAGTTTGCAGTCACGTCCGGTCAGAAGGGGGACGTTAAATCCGATGGCTCGTGTAAGGAGAGTGCCATACTCTTTGCACGTTAAGAACCCTTGCAACAACTCTTAAAGGGGTCCGTAGGTGGCCTGTTGCAAGGCCAAATTTCTGTCCCTATCCAATATACCCTCATTTTCCAGTGGCAGTCCAAATTTCACCGACCATCATCCCAGATGGCCTCTATTGTATCAACCTACATATTGTATTTATTGTGAACTTGTTCTCGTCCTGAATATGCATGAAATATTTGCCACTGGACGTTAAGCAACCAACAATCAATCAATCGAAAACGTCATTATTCTCATAATGGTGAGAACCTCGGTTGCTATCTGAAACTAATGATTGGCGCTACGTTTTGCCTATCATGAACACTAATCCAATCAAATTCCCACCAAGGGTGACTGGGGAATATAAATATGGTCACTGTTGACAATTGAAAGACTTATATTTGAAGCTTTGTCCACATGAACAACAACATACTTATCGTGAAGAGATGATAGACATTCCACCGCCTCTGTTTCTGAAAACTGACTGGTCGATCATTAATAGTTTTTTCACATTATGAATGTGACGTTTTATCAGATACTTTATTGTTTTTGACCCATTCTGACAGTGTTCAGTTCAACTTCTCGTATACAACATGTATGCAACAGTAACGACATGATCTTTTACCAAGGTTATTGTCAATTTCAAGAAATGACTGCGTAATGTCACACATAAAATTGAAGGAATGAACGATGGAAGCCTTAAATGCTGATAAGCAACGTTTATTTGGCAAACAAAGTAACAGATTAACAAAATAAATGAATATTGCAATATAAACAAGTTAGCTGTCAGTAACTGCGAGAACTCCCAGGTCTGTACCTAGTGTCTTTTGCTGTTTGAATGCACAAGTACCCGGCCACGTCCATTTGTATTTTTATCCATCTGATGAGGTTACCCTTTTTCAACTAATTTTTAAAGTTGAAATTGTTGTACTGTTACACCACTGTCCCAAGTTGGGGAGGGTTTGGAACCCGTTAACATGGTTAACCCCGCCACATTCTGTATGTATGTGCCTGTCCTAAGTCAGGAGCCTGTATTTCATTGGTTGTTTGTTTACGTGTTACAAATTTGTTTTTCGTACATCATTTGAACATAAATTAAAGTTTTCTCGTTTGAATTGTCTTACATTGTTATTTCGGGGACTTTTATAGCTGACTATGCAGTATGGGCTTTGCTGTTAACCTTCTTAAATGATATCATTTTTCATGGACTGACCATCTTTATTCAAGATTTTGAAGCATATATATGGTGTGTTGTCATTCTGACTGTAAACAATACTTATTCCTAACACCTATGTGTCGCGGATTGTGTTTTACCTTTTCCAATTACAATTTCTACCCTCCTTTTATGAATGTTTGTGATCGCTTTGACCAGCCGACATCTACGATCCGTGTAGTACCAATAGTAGGAACTTCGTGATGGTAATTGTTCCTTTCTATTATTGTATGACGTCTTTCTGACCGTTTTGACCTGCTTACATCATCTCCTGTTCTAATATGGAATTTCCAACATTTTCAAATGCCAGTTGTAATCGACATAAAGGTTGAAAGTGGTCGTTCAATTAAATGTAATAAGATGTAATGAGCAATTGCCATTAACCTTTTTTCCTTTCCCATAAAGCACGCACGGTGACGTCAAATCATTTTGAACCAGGGATCATGACTTGTTTTACACATGTACATACATTGTACATGCATTATACACCTTATCGCTATTTGTCCGCCATTGCTGGATATCACACAGGTTCCCGTAAAATGTTGACGTCATAAAACAAAATATCTGACGCCACAATGGAAAAGTAATTGTTGTTGACGTCAAAAGTTCAAGCGGCCGGGTCAGCCGGGATTAGCGATAAGGTGTATTATGTCGCTGAAAATGCGACTGTAAGCAGTCTTTAAATTCATCATCTGTACCCCTATGACTGAGGTTTCTACCTTTGCGAATTATTATTCAAATTATCACCAGAGGAAAAATTATCACCAGAGGAATAAGCAGAGTAAAAAAAGCTGCTTTGCATATTTTTTAAATGTAGGGTAATAGAGGATATGTAGTTTCTTTATCTTTGTCTTCAAATTGTTTGCTGATGTTTCTTTGCTTATATAATTCTATGAAAAGGTTTCCTTTAATCACTCCCTCTTCCTACTGTGCAATGCAGATAATTTGTTCAAAACGTCTACCGCCGTACTACCTACTCCGTCCTACTTATAACTTCTTCTACCACTTAGTGATCACCGTCATTTGGTTGACTATCCTGTCACTGTTAATGTCTATTTTCCTCTGCGTAGCATGTTTTACTTTTTTGTTCATTATTAACAAACTATGCCGTATGGTACCAAAGTAATTAACTTATAGTGTATGTTTTTTGGCATTTTTAGTTTAAAAAGCAATGCTTATTATTTCTTTTTTTTCAATTTCACTTTACGGATTAGTTGTAAACAGGTTTAAAAAATTAAAGGTTTTGATAGAAGTTAATTAAGAAAAAGATCGAGATTTAAAATGATCAAGACGTTCTATGGTGTCTTTTATAATCCACATATGATTTATACCACTACGGGAGTAAACAGTTTCATAGTACTTCTAAAGACCCTCTTTCACTGCGGACAATTTTTGTCAAACTAATGGACAATTCTCTTTAGTCGAAGATGCCAATGAACCGGCATTATACCGTTGTTTGTACGGGATTTTGTGAAGCTTAAGTGTCTAATACAAACAAGGAAAGTTCTCCGATTTGTTGTTCAATGTAATATTCTTGAAGTCATGAAGGACTTATGATTCGCCAAAATATCATCCTTGTCAAATGTTATGTTTTTTGTATGAGGGTTTACCTGAGTGCTTATATATTCATAATTCTTTAACAAGACACTCGAAATAGAATGCTTTACATACAAAGACTTATATTTGAAGCTTTGTCCACATGAACAATAACATACTTATCTTGAAGAGATGATAGACATTCCACTGGCTCTGTCTCTGAAAACTGACTGGTTGATCATTCATAGTTTTTCACATTATAAATGTGACGTTTTACCAGATATTTTATTGTTTTTGACCCATTCTGACAGTGTCCAGTTCAACTTATCGTTTACCCTATGGTCTGGCGTAGTCCTCAATTGAATCCTTAATTATTTTAAAGTCATAGTTCCAATTTATATGTTGAATATTAGTCGAAATATGTCACTCGTTAATAAAAAAAAAAGATCTTGAATTTGTTCTTTTGACAAGTTAGTTTAATAATTAAGAGATATCTCAAAGGAGTCATTTGTTAAGATATCATTCGTTACACAATGTTGTTGATTTATTTCAAGTTCAAGCTTATGCAGTCTAACTTTTCTATGGTATCTTGATTCTCTCAGAAAATAAAGCAACATATAAAACTTGCTAAAAATAGAAATAAGTCTTCTTACAGAAATTCTTTCTGTTGGGTCTCTTGTCAATCATGTACTACAATTGACATAGAAGTCGCAATCAATTTCGCCATTTCGACTCCAAAATTATCACGTCTTAAGTTATCAAGTGTTAAGAGCAGCTTGAATCGACTTTTTAAATCTTTTGATGATCGATTATTTTTTGCTTCACGCTTGATGCTACGTTAGATAACTCTTTTCCATTCGAATTTCTGGTAGGTTTTTCAATATTCTCCCTGTTAATCCAAATTCTATAACCGATGACTTTACTCGGTGTTTTACACAACTGCTGTCTGCTTGGAATGAAATCATTCGTCTGCCTTTTTTTTATAGATTTTTTAATTATGCATTGAACGTGGAATGGCATGGAGCATGCACATTATACATGTTATAAACCATGCGTTAATGTAATACACGACTTGTCGGTAGGTTGCCAATCAGACGACTATCAATGAGGCCAAATTATGAAGAGGTGCCGGATTTAAATGTGGACTATGTTTGTTGTGTATTTACTGTATTGTAGGTCGAGTCCTTATAGATTTTACGAACCCTCTTATGGATCCGTAGGGGGTCAGTAGGGAATCATATAACGTGACGAATTTAATACACAGAGATTGTTTTCTGCCAAGTTTTGAATAACATATCAAAATTTAACAATGAAAAAACAAGAGCAACAACAATAAGAATTTATTAAGACAACTTCTAACAAGTATGTAGAGGATTTTCTTTTTGAAAAAAAAAATCGAAATGAACTTCATATGTTCAATGTTAGATTTTGAAAGATTGTCACTTTACATTTGTGAAATAATAGTGGACCGGCAATTGTTTTGTGTTGCTAACAGTAATGGATGATTCGTTATAATTAATGTCTCCTTTTATAGCGTTCAAATCGAATCAGAATGCAAACTCTGCTGAGTGTTTGCTTGAAAAGTAGCTGGTGCCACAGATCCATTTATAGTAAGTGCTTGTCTTGCAGGAGGTGCTGGTAAAGCCTCTACCTGGGCTGGCAAAGCTCTCATTGTTAATCCCAGATATTGTCCCATTTGTAACTTTTCTTGCGTGTTGTCCCGCTGATAAACGAAAAGAGATTGTAAGGATTTGTGTTCAGTAACTGACATTATCTTAGCATCATTATATTTTAAAAATAATTGACAAAATTGAAACTATTTGTATATTTTAAGCTAAGTTTATGTGATAAACTCAAGTCACTTATAAATGTTTTTCGTTTTATTTTTCCCCAACAGGTGCGTTGTAATACAAATTTCGTTTTCGTCATGAACACAGACCCTTGGACGCTGCCAAAATCAGAAATCTTTTTAATTAAGAATACAAAAATCACTATAGGAATCTTGTTTTTCTTGACTTGTAGAACAATTATATCTCATACCATATTTAATATACTTTTGGTTGGGTTTTTTTTTACCCTTGTTTTTAATGTGTTTTGGGCCTAGATCCTTATGATTGTGTGACGATTGTAGCTTTTATTTATTATTAGATTTACTTACCTATCAAAATATTGGTGCAGTTTGTTTGTATACTTGTGACCTACCGAATTAGACTATTTACCGGATTTGTTACCACATAAGCAACACGACGGGTGCCACATGTGGAGCAGGATCTGCTTCCCGTCCAGAGCACATGAGATCACCCCTAGTTTTTGGTGGGGTTCGTGTTGTTTATTCTTTAGTTTTCTATGTTGTGTCATGTGTACTATTGTTTGTCTTTTTCATTTTTAGCCATGGCGTTGTCAATTTATTTTAGATTTATGAGTTTGACTGTCCCTTTGGTATCTTTCGTCCCTCTTTTATGAAGAATTCTACTGGACAATACACTGAGCCTGTAATAAAAAAAAATTATATGATATAGTTTTTAAGTATATAAATATTTAAAAAATGTTGACATTATGTGTTTTGGGGCTGCAGTCATGGATGTTAATTTTCCATTTTGTGTTTGGATTGGGGCTGGTTGTAATTAATGATATTACTAAATGAGCCTGACGTTGTTCATCAGATAGATAAACCAATATACCTGTAGCTACTGGCATCGTCTCGGTTAAGTATAGCATAATATGAAACTTGCTTTTATATGGAAGTAAGTCTTCTTTCAGTATCTGTCCATCATGTACTACAATTGACATCAAAATCGCAATCGACTTTTGCCTTTTTCTTTGCAGACTCCATAATTATCACGTCTTCTGATAAGTAGTATCACGCGCCGCTTGAATTGAATATCACATTTTTTATAATCGATTATGTTTTTGCTTCTCTCTTGATGCTAAGTTATATAACTCTTTCTTTTTAATATAATTTTGTACATTTTTAAAGAAAAATGAGATTTTATTAAATAAATACTTACCATCATAAATTCTGAGTACATTCATCTGCGCAAGTCTGACAGGCGGAAAACCCCAAATAAGGGATGACCAAGCAGTGCCCGTATAACAATGCCTTTATATCATCCATTTAATTTCCTGAAGTAAGGAAGAAGCCCTAGGAAAAAACCAGGGGATGAAGGGGAGGTTGTGAGGGACCTTTAATTTATGATGGTAAGTATTTATTTAATAAATAAAGGCAACAGTAGTATACCGCTGTTCAAGACTCATAAATCCATGGACAAAAAACAAAATCGGGGTAACAAATTAAAACCGAGGGGAACGCATTAAATATAAGAGGAGAACAACGACATAACACTAAAATGTAACACACATAGACAAAATCCCACGAGAATATCAAATATAACATATATATATATAACATCAAAACCAAATACACGAATTTGGGATAGACAAGTACCGTGACACGTCTTATCGCAATGTGAATTTACACTCAAAAATAAGAGAAATCAAACGACACAACGTTATAATGTAATACACACAGAAACGAACTATAATATAACAATGGCAATATTCCTGACTTGGTACAGGGCATTTTAAAAGGAAAATATGGTGGGTTGAACCTGGTTTTGTGGCATGCCAAACCTCGCACTTTTATCGCCATGTGAAATATAACATCAAAATGACAACACAGGACTACACTATAAATAAATTGGAGAACACAATTGACAAAGAATCACACGAACAACAGCCAACAAAAGGCAACAAGTTCAAAATTTTAATACGCCAGAAGTGTATTTTGTCCACACAAGACCTACGTGTGACGCCCAGATACAAAAGTTTGAAAGCCGAAACGAGTACAAAGTTGAACAGCATCAAGGATCAAAAAGATCAAAAAGGTTGTGCCAAAAACGGCAAGGGTTTTCTGTTCGTTACCAGAAAATCCCTATAATTTAGAATAATTTATACTTTTGCAAACAGTAAATTTTATAAAATGAATATTCAAAAGATGTACATGATAAAACTGAAGTATAACTAATTACAGGAAACAACTGAAATACATTTACATAACCAGACATTTGAAATACAAAAGTAGACACATCCGAATAAGTTTAAACCTCTACGCCAAATGACGTCCTATTTGAAACTGAAAAATGACGAAAAAATGACGTCATTTGAATTTGTAAAACAGATCATCAAAAATCTCATTTTACTTTAAAAATGTACAATTTTATGTCAATAAATACGTTACAATCATACATTCAGAGTAAAATATAGAATCTAACACAAAGCTGAATCCCCTGAACTAGAAGATGCAGGAGGATAAACAACTCTTTGTGCGGAAACTAAAGGTCCTAAGGCGTACAAACTCTGAGCTGTAGTAGCTAAAGACTGCAGATAATGAGAAATGAAA
The DNA here is from genome assembly GCA_019925275.1 of Mytilus edulis. NCBI lineage: Eukaryota > Metazoa > Mollusca > Bivalvia > Mytilida > Mytilidae > Mytilus > Mytilus edulis. The sequence continues at coordinate 63,507,581 of CM034361.1, forward strand.
GAATTTTTAGTTTTCCAGAAACCTGCAGATAAGACTTCCTCTAAAGAAGCATTATTAAAAAGGCACAAGGAGGTAGAAATAGCCCCAACCTCATGGGCTTAAACATGCATACTATTCAAAAGTTTTTCGTTAAAAAAACTGTTAGCTAATTGAATAGTTTTACAGATCCAAGTTGAAATGGTTTTAGCAGACAATTCTTGTTTTCCTTTGTTAATATGAACAAATAACCTGGAATTTGAGGAGGTGCGGAGACTTCGAATTCTCTGAAGATATAAAAGTAGGCCTCGGATAGAACAGAGTACTTTAGAACTTGAATCATCAGGAAGGACTGGGATCACTATCGGTTCTAAACCTCTGCCCGTAATTTGATTTTTGGCTAAAAAAGCTGGACCCGTTAACAGGGTAACAGATGACTTATCCCTATTAAAACGAAGGCACTTTTACCAGAGGCCAAGGCAAGAAGAAAACAACACTTATACGATAAAAACTTGATATCAACCATTTCAGCAGGTTCAAAAGGATAGGTTTTTAAAGCTGATAAAACAACAATCATATTCCAAGACGAGATTAAAAATCTGTCTAGGGCGTTTAAGAGTGAAATTCTTAACTAAAAGAGAAATGAATTCATTATTACCAATACCATTAACGGTACCGATTTTTCTGCACCAGATGCGCATTTCGACAAATAATGTCTCTTCAGTGATGCTCGTGGCCAAAATATGTAAAATCCAAAGCTTATATAAAAGATGTAGAGCTATATTCCAAAAGTTCCAAAAAGTGAAAGGAATCAGAGCTTTGCACGAGGGAGATAAAATCCTTAATTTTTAAAAATTTCGAACATTTTGTAACAGCAAATTTTAATAACACAAACAATCCATATTTTCATGCCAGTACCGAAGTACTAGCTACTGGGCTGGTGATGCCCTCGGGGACTAACCGTCAACCAGCAGAAGCATCGACCCAGTGGTAGTAATAACATTAACAGGACCAATTTTCCTGCACCAGATGCGTATTTCGACAATACATATCTCTTCAGTGATGCTCGTGGCCAAACTATTTGAAATCCAAAGCTTATATAAAAGATGAAGAGCTATAATCCAAAAGGTCCAAAAAGGTATAGCCAAATCCGTGAAAGGAATCAGAGCTTTGCATGAGGGAGATACAATCCATAATTTTTAATAATTTCTAACATTTTGTAACAGCAAATTTTAATAACACAATCCGTATTTTCATGCCAGTACGAAGTACTAGCTACTGGGCTGGTGATACCCTCGGGGACTAACAGTCCACCAGCAGAGGCATCGACCCAGTGGTAGTAATACCATTAACAGTACCAATTTTCCTGCACCAGATGCGCATTTCGACAATACATGTCTCTTCAGTGATGCTCGTGGCCAAAATATTTGAAATCCAAAGCTTATGTAAAAGATGAAGAGCTACAATCCAAAAGGTCCAAAAAGTATAGCCAAATTCGTGAAAGGAATCGGAGCTTTGCATGAGGGAGATACAATCCTTAATTTTTATACGCCCGTCAAAATTTTGACGGGACGTATTATGGTATACAAATGTCCGGTGTCCGTCCGTCCGTCCGTCTGTCTGTCCGGCGTAAACATGTCGCACCGTAACTTAAGAACGACTAATCCAAATTTCATGAAACTTAACATAGTTGTTTCTTATGATGGTCAAATGATCTGTATACTTTTTGGTGAAAATAAGATTAAAACTTTTCGAGTTACGGCACTTTGTAACTAAAACAGGGGTGTGTTTTTCACGGCACTTTGTAACTAAAAACAGGGGGGTGTTTTTTTTCACATGTCGCACTGTATCTCAAAAACGATTCTTGATTATGGCTTAAAACTTTAAACACTTCTTAGTTATATTAATCTTAATATCTGTTTACTTTTTGGTGATGATTCAAAATTTCATTTTTGAGTTATTGAGTATTTTGTAAAAAAGGGGGAGGGTTATTTTACATGTCGCACCATATCCAAAAACGATTAATGATTATTGCTTAAAACTTTACACATGTCTTTGTTATATTAATCTGAAGATCTGTATACTTTTTGGTGATGATTCAAAATTTCATTTTTGAGTTATTGAGTATTTTGTAAAAAAGGGGGAGGGTTTTTTTTTTACATGTTGTGCCGTATCTCAAAAACAATTTATGATTATTGCTTAAAACTTTACACACTTCTTTGTTATATTAATCTAAAGATCTAAATACTTTTTGGTGACGATTCAAAACTTTATTTTGGAGTTATTGAGTATTTTGTTAAACAGGGGAGGGTTTTTTTACATGTCACGCCGTATCTCAAAAATAATTTATGATTATTGCTTAAAACTTTACAAACTTCTTTGTTATATTAATCTAAAGATCTGTATACTTTTTGGTTTTGATTCAAAATTTTATTTTAATGATATTTAGTTTTTTGTAAAAATGTCCCGCCGTGTCTCAAAAACAATATATGGTTATTGCTTAAAACTTTCTCAGAAACTATTTATGATTATTGCATAAAACTTCCACACAAGACGTCGGGCGTATCATGCGCTCATGGCGCAGCTGTTTATTAATAATCTTTTAACATTTTGTAACAGCAAATTTTAATAACACAAACAATCCGTATTTTCATGCCAGTACCGAAGTACTAGCTACTGGGCTGGTGATACCCTCGGAGACTAACCGCCCACCAGCAGAGGCATCGACCCAGTGGTAGTAATAACATTGACAGTACCAATTTTCCTGCACCAGATGCGCATTTCGACAATACATGTCTCTTCAGTGATGCTCGTGGCCAAAATATTTAAAATCCAAAGCTTTTATAAAAGATGAGGAGCTATAATCCAAAAGATCCAAACAGTATAGCCAAATCCGTGAAAGGAATCAGAGCTTTGCATGGGGGAGATACGATCCTTATTTTTTAATGATTTCTAACAAACAGTAAACAGCAAGTTTTAATAACACAAACAATCCGTATTTTCATGCCAGTACCGAAGTACTAGCTACTGGGCTGGTGATACCCTCGGGGACTAACAGTCCATGACTTAACATGACTTGTGCTGAAAATATCAACATACCTTTAATTAGAGCGTACTGGTTCCCGGAAGTTTGAAAGTACAAAAACAGGAACTTCTGATCTAAACAAGAGGCCAAATGTGCCCTCATATTAAAATTTCATAATCTTCTTTATTATCCAAGTAAATCTTCAGGTTCTACAGTGATTACATGTCCCCAAGCTTTCATTTGATACTAAAAACTAGGAACTATTTTGTTAAAAATATGTACTACTTTCTTGTATAATCTTTACATCCCGGGTCTGAATTAGTGGTTCTATACATTATATGTACAGAATACTAGTTATTATGAAAAAAATAGAGAAATATAAAGAATGTGACACCATTAAGTTGAATTCATGAAGATCGGATTTATATACATGTGACATTCAGTATTACAAAAGCGACAACAAGATGCGAAGTGTGTGCACTGTATATCGAATTCATAACTGGCCACCACAATACAACCATGAGAACTAAAAGTTGCGTTAAAAGAATCAATCAGTCACATAGACTTTTCATGTATGTACATTGTTTATACACCTGAAGTTGGAAAATTTTATTACATTTATAGCAGAAGTGCAGCAAAAATGATAATTGTGGTTTCTTGATATTTTACAAAATTGAAACATACAATATAATGTATCCCTCTGACCTTTAAATACTAATAAAAAGGAACAATTAGAATTTGGTACAACTGTAGCAACGACATCTTGAAGATAAATACGTGTGCGTGTGTGATGCATGCCTGTCATATCGCTTATTATTCTTCTTTACTTACCGAAGTGGGTAATGTCCTGAGACACCTCAAAGTCCAAAATGAATACAATTGTTCAACCATACTGTGTTGGGGAGGGCTTTAAAAGATTTTAAACCAAGCATGTTCTTGTCAAATAACATGCTGATCTCATCTGTTAATGGCTGGGCCCATTTTGGTTTGTTGCCCTTGCTGTTTAAAGTAGAAACTGTCATCTTCCATGATAGAGGGACCAAATGTGTAACGCCTGAGTTTTCTCTCAACACTACTTATGAAGCCACGTATAGTTGAAAAGTTCATACTCTAAGGCATCTGTTTTTTGGATAATAAATACAAAGATGGAAAGAATAGAAACGATCTCACCAACTGATACTACCTGTTCGTATTTCCCTACTTTCATTTTTCTTTCTGAGAAACCTGGTAACTTATGCAAGGTCATAAAATTTGTTTTTGTTTTGTTGCTTATCAAGAAAGCTTCGAACACCAGTTTTACCTATATGTAAAAAAAATCCTGGCCAACTGTTTATCTTCAAGTTCAAATTTTCATGTGTTGTGTTAGGAACAGTTGCAATTCATGTATTTGCAGTGTCAGTTGTGTGTGTATCTAGGGAGTATTCAGGACATATTTCAGTATTTTCTTGATCAGCCATCATAATTATTTGGATGATGACGACATTATTTATCTACATCAATATTTCCATTAACATACTATTTATCTTTCCTTATATATTATAGCAGATATAAAAATAGTCTTCGAATCGGTTACTTGTTCCAGACCGTCACTGATCCTGCGTAAAACAGCGTTCTTACAGCGAGATGATTTGAATTTAATTGAACAAGGAGGTTTGTTATATAGGTGTATATGCTTAACATGACACTTAGTCTAAATAACATCACATGGTTCATTAAATATCTTCGGATGAAAACAAACCCTTTTTCGTTTCTTTGAAATAACAACCCTCGTATTATATTTGTGCGTTAATTTTTTTTAACAAGAAATCTACATATACCACATGGCAAAACAATACTCATAAATATACATGGAAATGGGAGGAAAATATTTTTTCCTTTTTATTTCAAAGTAGAAAAATTTATTTTTTTGTTCATTATTAACACAAGAGGTCAGTGATAAAATTGTCATGCATGTGATTGACGATGACAAGAAATATATTACAATAAATCATTGGCAGATTTAAAAGATGTCAACAGATCCATACCATGTAATATCATGTCTTAGTTCTATTAAGTCATTGTTCGTGTCTTTTAGGTGCATCCGGAAAGTAGTTTGTCAATTTGACATTAATTTTAACAGTTATATACGTTTAACATTGTCATAAAAGTGCGCGGTTTGGCTAGCCACAAAACCATGTTCAAACCACCATTTTTTTCTTAAAGTGCCCTGTACCAAGGAAATTGCCATTGTTATACTATAGTTCGTTTCTGTGGGTGTTACAATCTATTAGCGTTGTGTTTCTGTTGTGTCGTAGGTATCTTATATTTGATGTGTTTCCCTCAGTTTTAGTTTGTAACCCGGATTTGTTTTTTCGCAATCGATGTATAAATTTCGAACAGATGTATACTACTGTTGCCTTTGTTTAAGAAAAGAATAATATAATTGTCACTTTGTTTATGGTAACCTTCACCAGTCCGAGGTCAACAGTGATTAATCATTTGAAAATTTCCTTATATATATAGTATGTATTAAAAGACAGTTATCCAATTTGAATGACATTTGGTCCATTAAATATAATATGTCTTCAGTCTTTTTAAACATGTTAAACAATAATATGAAATATACATATTTAGTGTTTATACTTTTAATGACATCATTGTTTAAAGACGATGAGGAATTTCTGCATATTAGGTAAAAATTACACGTCATATACACATTCATATGGCAAAAATTGGGGTAATCTGCTACGACAACGGAGTTGTGTACAGCTTAAAAGGAAGGTGGTGGTGGGAGACAAGTGGTTGGGAAGTCGGAGAAAGTGGGCGGGAGATGGAGAAAAAAATAGTTTCTATGTACAATTAATCTAGAGCCGATTTTATATCATTTAAAGTGACCGCAAATGATCTTAGATTGGTCTTTGATTTCTTTAAACTTTAATACAGCATTTAAGATCATTTAACATGATCTAACATCATTGTGATCCATTGTGGTTCATCATTGAAATCAAACAAGGAAATTGTCCTTGCACCCATTTTGATATGACTTCAGAAGATGACGTCAATGATCAATTGAACGCTAAATTTCCGATAAAAATGAAATCTCATGTTTGCACGGCAGGTGTTCGAAGTGACATAGGAGAAAAGTCAAAGTTGATAAGAAGTTGACATACACAGGATACAAGTTATGTGGAACCAAAATATTGACAGTTCATCTGCCTTCCATGTAAGATTGTTATGGATTAATATCATACAGAGATAACTCCCTCTAAATATCTGTTCACACAACTAAAATTCTGCATTTAGATTTAAATACTAATGAAGAAAACAATGTCTTGCATGATAATTCTGAAGAACATTTCCAACCGCATTGGATTCTTGCACTTGAGAATGGAATTGTCTTTGCGGACATTGGCAGTAGAAGTATTAATTTCTTTGAAAATGCAAAAATTCCAAACATTGATATCATTACCTTAGCTGGACACCTTAACCACAGTAAATGGATTGTGAGCGTGATTTTATCAGTGGTGTATTTGAACTTATAACGGAGAGAACATTATGTGGGTTTCCTTATTTCACTAGTAAAAAACACCACGTAATATGAAAAACGTAGAGAGAACTTAGTAGGGATGATGTAAAGTTACTACTGTAATACAGGGAGCGGTATGGAAAATGGTGTTCGTCAGGGGAGTGTTAGAGCTGACACTTCTCCGTATAATACTGGAACATTGCTTCTCAATTTGTATGATAATAAAGAACTGGAACAAAATGCTAACTTGATCTATAAACTAGATTTTAAAATGTCATGCTGTAAACTATATAACCAATATCAAATCAATATCTTCAAGCATGACAAAACAATAGTCGAAAACTGATTATTTAAGTGAATTTTCCAAGGACCATCACTCTGCTCAAAATCATCAGACCGAAACAAAAATCGAACTTGGTATGTTACTTGTCATGAATAAACTGTATACCAATTATTAAATTAATTTCTGCATACGTGATAAAACAAAATGTGGAAAAAATTATTATTTCAGTGAATTAATAATTAGTTTTTCTAATTCCAAGGGCCACAACTCTGCACAAAATTATCAGACAGGAACACAGTTCAAATTTGATCTTTAACTTGTCATGATAAAAAAATATACCAAATATCAAATCGATATCTCCAAGCACGATGAAAAAAGTGTGGAAAACTGATTTGTAGGACTGACGGATGGACAGACAGACTTATAATTTGAAGTGTAGTCAGAGATGTTTTTTTCTTATTAAAGTTTGATCGAAAATGAGACAACTATCCAGTTGAAAAAAAGCAATGCATGTACATTAACCATAAACCATTCTTCTCTTATGTCAAACATACCTGGAAACATTGCTTTCTGAGCTTGCTTTGAACCAGTATGTATATTTCCCAACTGTAAGGCTTGTTCCTCTTTTAGTCAACAATAGAGTCGTATATGGATATTCCTACAAAAAAGTGCCATTTGTTAATATCATACAAATGATAATGATACAGTTCAATGAGAGAATCAATTCCCCAAATATTCAATTGTTATAAAAATCAGTCTGATGCAAAATAAGAATTTATGCGGCATCAAAACTTAACTTTTATTAATGGGCTTGATATCTATTCGGTGCAATAAAAGTTGAATAGATGTGCATGCATTTATTTGGAAAATATATTGAAGTTCAATTCAATGACATCTTTTGGCAAATGAATCAATAGAGACTACTTCATGTACATGTATTAATGATCTTACAGTATCAAACTTTTGAATTCTTGCCTCAAATCATTTAATGTAGCTTCCTTGGCTATTTCTTGTAAAGCTCTTCTTAAATGGTTTCCCCAAACAGTATTGCTCGATATACTCTCACACCTAAATTCCTGTACTTCTTTCACTTGAATTGAGTTTAAATTTAATTTGTTACAATTTCATTAATGTAGATAATATAAGAGTATATGAAGTAGCATACAAAATCATACAAAGTTACATTGTTTGACAATAATAAAAACATCGTTATAATTTCTCAATTTACAGTAATTGTAAACTTTACTCGACATGGATCCACCAATACAGGTAAAATAGTGGAAATCAGATTTGGTTGTTGAAGAAACTTGTCTTTAATTATCTGCACCCATTCATTATTGGCTTTTTGTTCTTCTTGGGTGGTTCTGTCAGTGTTAGCACATTGACTTAAAACTGACCTTAAAAAAAAGAGATCCTTGATTTTCAAAACACAAAATGGTAGGAATACTATAGAAATTTCGTGTGTCAAAGCACTGTTTGTTATTTACCTTCACCAGGAATGCTCAAAGCTGAATATTTGAAGAAAAGAAACAAGAAGCTCTCAAGAGCCTGAATCGCTCACCTGTAATTTTTTGCCTTAATCTTTCATCAAAGATTGTTGCTTTTCAAAATATATTAATGAGTGTCTTAAAAATTTCATTTAAATGTTCTTTGTATTTGTCAAATTTTCTTCTAAGGCAAAACAAATGCATTTTACGCCTATGTTCTATTTCAGCCATAGTGTAGTGGTTAGTGCATCGGACTACTAACACAAAGGTTCCTGGTTCGATTCCCGTTCGGGATGAAAATTTCAGGAACTCAATGTTCGGCTCTCCCATGACACCATTTGCGAGTATGGTCTTGAAGAAACGATGATAGTCCGTCGGAAGGGGACGATAAATGGCCGACCCGTGTTATCTCTTGCACGTTAAAGAAACCCTTGTAGATTTCGAAAAAGAGAAGACTAATGCCGCTACAGGGCAGCACTCGCACCCGCACCCGCAAAGTGGAAAGGGATTAATATAAGTTGCAAAACTTGTTTCCCAATCCACTATAAATAAATATTTTTAAACTAAACTAAACTAGCCATAGTGGCTGTTTCTTGACATACGAAGAAATAAAATTGTCTTTCAAGGGCAGTAACGCCTTAAATAGTCAACTGACAATTTTGATCATAATATCATATTTGTAGATCCTACTTTACTGCACATGTTTGCTGTTTACAGTTTATCATTAATAATAATCAAGATAATAACAAAAAATGCAAAATTTCCTAAAATTACCAATTTAGTGGTACATGTAGTAACCCAACAATGAGTTTAAAGATTCATCTGAAAATGTCATGGCTGTTAGAACTTGACCTACTGAACAATTTTACTTCACATCAGATTTGCTCTAAATGTTTTTAGTGTTTGTACCCCTATGTTTTATTTTTAGCCATGGCGGCCATATTTTTTCGACGCAACAAAATTTATTCGAGAGTCCTTAAGGATCATTCAGCTTAATTTTGGAAGGAATTGGTTCAGTAGTTTCTGAGAGGAACTTGAAAAACATTACACCAGACGGATGACGACGGCCGCTAAGGGATGGCAAAATCTCACCGTTCCTTCAGAAAAAGCATTTGTGAATTGGACAAACAACATGGTAGACAATTTACATTGTTAAAATATCAGACATTTAGAGATACATCTTTCTGTGCTAGAATTTCAACAGTCATTGACTTATAAGTTATGATATGCTTCTCAAAATTTATTACCAGAAGTTAAAAACTTGAAATAAAACCCAACTTTATAATTAACCTCATCCCGTATAAAACATATAATTAAAATCCTTCAATACCTATAAAATTTTCTTTAAAAATGACAAATTTCTCATGTCATTTTTCACATTGCTGTTGTCCAGGTCTACTGATATTTGTTCTCTCTTCTTTTTGTTGCTGTTGTCCATATCTAAACTGCCATTTTGTCTTTTTCTTTTATATAGGGACACCCAAGGATATATTTTCATAACAGTTGTTTTCAAATCTGCCACACAAATATAAGATCCATTCAAGGCCTTCTCACTATTAAAAGGTCAGTTGTATTTAAAGTGCTTACTAGAAGTTTTCTTCCTACTTTGGCATTTTCAAATTTTATCTGAAGGAAAACAGAAAAATAAAAAAAATACCGTACTTCAGTTCTAACGAAGCAAGACGAATCTTATTTACATGTGTGTAAATTATACCTAACACCAGTTCGCATTTGGATACAAATCTTTTACCAAATTTTCATTTTTATGTCTACCTAAATTTGTACAAAAATAAAAGTGAAAAAAAGGAAATTTGAAAAAAGAGAGTTTAAAAAAAAACAATACAAACAAAATCTTTCAACCTCCAAAAAATATTAAAGTATAAAAATATATTCTTTTACATTGCACAGCTATATCAGTGTGAAAAAACGTGTATGGGAAGTTCTTCATAAGAATCTTTCAATTAAAGGGCATAACTCTTAAACAGTAATGCGACATCACCAAAATTCAAATTTGATATGTATTTTGTAGTTATAAGCCTAGTGTATAAGTTCATATCATTTGGTTAAAGTAAATTAAGTTAAAGAACGGTCACGAAAACTTCAGCAATTCTTCCATTTGTAAAAGGGCATAACTCTAGAACGTTAAAGTGACGCCACCAAAATGCTAAATTGATCTGTGTTTTGTCACCTAATTTTCTACCGCTTTCCGATATCCGGCTTTGAATACCGTATTTTATTTATCACGGCAAAACCAGATATTTTTTTCCGCTCTTCTCCGAATCCGGTAAAAGCAAAAAAACTTCCAAAAGCGGAAATAAGCCAATTTTTGATTGGCCAAAGCTATGTTTCAATAAAAGGACGAATGTAATTGGTCGAGATTACAAAGTCTAACAAAATGGAACATGGTTTCCCGTGTTGTACTTAAGAGGGACTAATATAATTTGGAAGTTGACAAAGGTGTCAAAAACTGTTGGAAATAAGATTGGGTTGAGCGTATGGTTTATGGCAACCCAGTAGGCCAGTTTATACAGAAAATTAATTCAAGAGGAATTGCCAGATTATAGTTATGTCAAAATGACATCAATTACGCTGGAAGAGGCTTGAAAAGTTTGGAGCAACACCTAACCAAAATGAAAAACCTTCACCTGGACAATTTGAAAATAAGATAAACAAAGCACAGCCTACATGGTACGTTGATTTTTTTTTTTTTTTTTTGTCTAAATGTTGTGTATCTATCTTTTTAGCAATGAGGTTTGTTCTTTTAGGATAAGGAGAACTGTCCCACTCGCTTTGCTTTTTTTCTTTGTTCAAACTTTAAGGCCTTGGAAATTGGGGATAGGGGTAGTCATTCTTAATTTCTAGGACCACTATGGCCAATTTTTTTTGTAGGTCTGGACTTTTTTCTGCAAATATTTCTGCAAATGTTAAATAAGTGATGAACACCATCAAACAGGTTGGGAACTACCCCCGCAAATGAGGGACTGTCCCTGACAAGGAGATGTTTTCTGTTTTAAAAAAGAAAACCTTTGATATTTTAAGTAAAATTAAACAGGGAAAAAAGTATATCCAAGTCCAGACCTACAAAAAAATGGCTATAGTGGCCCCTAGAAATTAAGAATTACTACCCCTATCCCAAGTTTCCAAGGTCTTATAGTTTGGACAAAGAAAAAAAACAGAGAGAAGGACAAATCTCCTAATCCTAAAGGAACATACCTCATTGCTAAAAAGATAGATACACAACATTTAGACAAATAAAAAAAAAGAAATTTCAACGTACCAGAAAGGCTGTTGTTTGTTTTTCTTATTTTGGAATTGTCTAGGTTAAGTTTGAGAAAGTATGTGTTTTGCCTTTTTTTTTTCATAAAATCAAAAAGTGATAGAAGTATATCATATTAAACAATTTTTTTGAAAAATGGGGGAAAATCTTATATAAAAACTAAAATTAAGTGCCAGGAGAATCCCAGATTGCATAATTGTGCACCGTTTATCCCAAAATTTTCTGGGGACTCGTACGGCTCCAAAACCCCCGGTCTTGAGGGAATATCAAGGTAATTAAATTTCAGCTTTATTTTTCTTGCATCAAATCAGGTCTGTTTGTGGGGTGTCATTTTGTGATTATAATCATTATTGTAAGTTTCATAAAATTCGGTTGAGGTTCACTACAGTTTAAGAGAACAGAACTAACTTTTGGATGTACGGATGGACAAGGGTAAAACTTAATGCTCCCTTACACTCATGTGTGGTGTACTACTTTTGGTACAAATAATATCAAAATTCTAGAAAACTTCATCATTTGTAACTCAAAATATTGTCCTAAAAATAACATCTTTTGTCTCATGAATACACGGCAATGTCTTTGATTTGAAACAACAATGTCATTTAACTGGGACAGTGTCATAATATTAACTTGTTTGAAAGGTACATTGTGTACTATAGCTGATTGGATAATGTTGACAGTTTATATCGCCTTTTTAAAATTAAGCCCTATCAGTAACGGCAAAATTATTCGGCGCTTGTCAAGTTACAGTCAATCATTCGAAGATACCACAATTTCCTGAGGATTGCAAGAACTGATTAATATCCCATGGGCAAAAACATGATTTTACATGGTGATATACTGTTTAAACTTGTATAATTTAAATTATATGGTCTGCGACGTTTTAGTCGCAAATACTCCATATAAATACAAGTATCTTCAAGGAATCGATTGATATGCAAACTTTTAAAATTGTCTACCCTTTGAATAATTACCTCCGCCATCTTGTTTTCAACCAGGTTTGCTTTTAACTTACAAGACATGTTTATCGATTTCCTGAAGTTAAATTGCACTTTTTTAAAGTATACACGACTAATATCTTAAAATTATATATTTTAATATTATTCTAAGTAGTATACATTTTTTGTAACACCAACTTTTCGTGACAAATAAATTTTTCCTTTGGATTTTAATGAGATCCTGTAATCCTCAGGAAATCGTGGTACTGATCATTCGTAGAAGTCACTTTATCATTATTATTTTTTCTCGAAAAAAACAGTTCTAAAAAATGACAACTTAAAATTATGGTTTTAATAGATAGAAAGATAGATAGATGTTTTTTTCTCATAAAACCATGCAAGTACAAAGGTTACAGAGAAGTTAAAATATAATATACATAAAAATACGAATGCATTAAAAATGCATAAAATTTTCAACTTGTTAACTGCACATGTAAATGAGTCATGAGAAATTAGAAGATGCATTTTGACGTGTCAGATTTTTGTTCTTGATATATTTATAACTTGACCACAGACAAAACGGACATTTACGAAATTAGAATTTATAGATTCACTTTAAAATAATGTTTCAGTTACTAAAATTTCGGTTAGTTTTTATGCCCCACCTACGATAGAAGAGGGGCATTATATTTTCTGGTCGGTGTGTCCGTTCGTTCATCCGTCCGTCTGTCCCGCTTCATGTTAAAGTTTGTGGTCAAGGTAGTTTTTGATGAAGTTAAAGTTCAATCAACTTGAAACTTAGTATACATGTTCCCTATGATATGATCTTTCTAATTTAAATGTCAAGTTAGAGTTTTTACCCCACTTTCAGGGACCACTAAACATAGAAAATGATATTGCGAGTGGGGCATCCATGTACTATGGACATTCTATTTGTGGATTCTATTTTTCAGATCTCGATGTTTATCATTAACTTTCAGGAATAATATGATTTATACGGCAATTAATGAGATTGAACCCTGACAGCACAATCCATTAGCAAAGGATAAAACAAACATTATTTTATGTTACACAAAACTTTAGGTCTAAAACGTCACTAAACCACCGTACCCCGCCCTCCCTAAGGGACCTGTCACTGAAATGTCTCATTTATTCGCGGTTAATCTTCAACAACGGAATTTGATGATACTGTCATCAAAGTGAGAGGTTTAGCGCAATTTCAATTTAATCTTTGAGTTAATGATGCATATAGCCCTCTGTGCGTAATAATCATTGGTACAAACTTTACCGAATGTTGTTATATTTTCTTTTTTTTTAACTGTTGTTTTATTGGCAATCGTCTTTTTTTTTTTATTAAATGCTGAAAAAAAATCATACTGATTTACACAAAATTTAATTTGATCGATAAAAATAATAATGAAATTAAATTTATCTTTACCAAATTTGTGAAGCATGAGCCATCTGCATTTCCATCTCCAAAACATGTCCTCAATCAACTGCCTTGTTTTCTGGTGAATTCTGTTGAATGCGTGGTCTGCATTATTTGTTGGATTTCTTTTAGGAGTCAATAAGAACTGTTTTGAAGTAAGTATTATTCTGCACAGTTTGTAAAAATCCCAAAGTTATTATCATATCACAACAGGGAGTAAATTGATAATAAATTTATGTAAATAATAGCACATGGTAATTAATCTAAATATATAGGCATTTGGGAGGGGCTAATATGTCAATCGTCTGTTGATACCAGTGTCCAGCTGTTAATCCCTGACCACAAGATAAATATTGTAGTCTTATCTCATTGTTTTGCAACACAAATTATTTATATTCATTTAAATACAGTTTTATGAATTTTAACTAATTTTCAGTTTATATGTATTTTTTCAGTCCCATTAAATTAAATGTATTTTCAAGAAAGGGTGGTCTTGATCTTTTTATGAACATGTTTTTTGATGCACACCTTTAATGTTCTAGCTAATTTCAGACATCGTTTATTTCTTTTTTAAAATTCAAATGAAAATTATTCTTTATATATAGAGAATAATGATGTTAAACATTGATTAAATGCAGCTGGTCAATCATGTTATTCTCTTATTTTAGACTGTCTGGAAAGAGGCGGAGCTTTGTCTATATTTAATTACTTCATCACAGATGTTGGTCATATCTGTGACGTACGTCAAACTCCCGCCAAATGCCAAGTTAGTGTTGGACAGTTCACATATAATGCAAAATTTACAGCATTAGAGGATCAAAGACACAAAGTGTGTGGTTCTATCGATATAGCAATGGTATCAGAACACTCCTGGGGTGTTCCCAGTGGAACGTTTGTATTTATATTGACTTTATAGGGGTTCTAAGGGGGAAATTCAGTTTTAAGGTCATTTCTCAGAACAATTTTTCATGAGAATTGTAAGGACAAAATGAAAATAGAAACTTTATGGGTACCCCCTTTGGCTTGACTTTGATATATATAGGATTAACGGGTGTATTTTCTACAATACCGTGTCCCAGTTTTTGGATAATTTGTTTCTAAATGAATTTATAGGTCTCCAAAGATGAAGGTGAAATGAGGTTTGACACCCAGCAGTTAAATCAATATATCTTCTTACTGGAGGCATATATCAAAAATCTGAGACACGGTTTTGGAGATTGTATATGGTTGATTACAGGGATGAAAACAAATTTTTACTACCAATTGACATGAATGTGCCATTTTCATCCAAGTTGGAAGACCACTTTTTTTGTCAATTAATGAGATGTATTTTGAGATAAATCAAACCAAGAATTTTATATATAAATTATGAAAGAGTTATATTTCAGTTTTAAAATGAGTTAAAGATTTTTAAAATCCATTGAGTAGTTTTGGAAAAATTAATCTTTAAAGAGTCAGAAAATTCTAACTGTAGTGCTACCTTAAGCGAATAAGCTTGATCCCCAAGCAAGTATCCAGCGTTGGGATTTTCATTCAAGTGACTATTTATTCTAAATGCACTTCAAATAAATGCATCATGGGTGGAACCAGGCCATTTAACTACTAAGTTCAAAAACGCCTTTCTACTATCACAAATGCCTTGTATATTTTAAAAGGCGTGATACCCTTTTCGGCACACATATGCGTCTTCTCTTACGGATGGGGCTTTGATTTGTACTAGAAATCCATCGACACACCCTCAAACATTAGGAAACCCAATCCTTTCCATGAACTCTCTTTGAGAGATTGCTGTTGTGGTGCAGTCACTGGAAAAGTTATGAATCGTCCAGCATGTCTTGAGATTGCTGTTGAAACTTGCTGGACAATCCTTGAAACGGACGGCTTATTCCCATTATGTCCTCAGTAACTTGCTGAAAATATCCAGTGGCATAAAACCTTAAAGCGGCAAATGTGTGTTGCTCTGGAGATATAGCAAACGACCTATTTGTTTCATGTGAAATATCGTCTCTGATAAGGTCTTTGACTTCCATAAAACACTGTCTATTCATCCTAAATCTACAAAGAATTTCTGCATCGTCATATGCATCAAGGGATTTAGTCTATCTCTAAATATCCTATTTATTTCAACTGAATTTTGTCCGAGAAAAAATGCTTCAAACAACGCCATTACGAACAGACAAATGACTTCAGATAAGTAACCGTTACGTCAATTTTAAATATTACTACAGTCTTGGATGATAAAGCAGTAAAACACTATCGGTCTTAAATGCGTATTTCTTCATTTAGATCCCCTGTTACCCCTCTAAGGATCATTACGGGACATTGTTTTTTAACCATTTTGTTTATCTATCAATAAGCTTTCAAATGGTGTATAAAGTGTCCCTTAATTAGGGGCTGACGTGTCGCAGCAGTCCATTTCACTATCATTATAAGCTATTTCTTAAATGTTCACGCGTATTTCGATATTTAGGTCCTTCTTTACTCCTCTAATATGCGTTACGGAACATATTGACAATATACGTTTTGTTCCTCTATATATATGCCTATGTACTTTTTAGCACTAATAATAACATGAAAGCATGATGTATTGTGATGATGATGATAACAATTGTTAAATTCAAATGTTTAAATGGTGATACACTGCAATTGTCATTAAGGAAAGCTTTAAGTCTTCTGTTGTTTTTGTCCTTATGTCACCATACTGTCCAAGCATTTCTACAAACTCTTTATTTTCTTCTATCTTTTCTTTTAGCTCTTTCTTTCCTAGACTCATGGTATACTTGAGGGATTTTTTGTAGACATTGCTGTGATATCTGCTGTATCATCAACATTGCTGTCGTCTATTTCTTCAGCAGATGGAATTTCTGCCATAGGATGGTGGCAACATATTTTGCTTGTGTTGTACTTGTTACTGTACTGGATGATACATCTGTTACAAATTGTGTAGCCCATTGTTCCGGATCATGTAACTTTACACGCTGTACCAAACCAAGGGAGCTAGTAGCTAGACCAACAACATCAGATGGTTTTGGATGGAGATGCACCAACCAAAGATGTCAGAAACGCCACACATACCGCATCCTTCGTACATGGACCTCCTTTGAGAAATCCAAGTTCACTCTTAACAAATGGTTGTATGCAATGTACTTCTGACTGGGACATAACACATTCGAAAACCATTGGGGAAATAGAAGTACTCAAATGGATAATGTTTAAAACATAATTTTACATTCGAAACATCAAACGTTCCGAAAAACTTAATAAAGATCAAAAAGCACTATGGACTTTGATGTCTTTTGAGCTCAGATGGGAGTCGATTTTATAGCTTTTTTGTTAAAAATCTGTTAATATTTGACAATTCAACACATGCGTGTTAATCAAAATATTGTTTCCAATGACAAAATGTATTTCTCTTGACTATTAAAATCATAATTTCTCTCAATTTCTTGTACTTATACAGAACTACAACAAAGATGTTACAAATGACTTCTTCCCGTCAATTTGTACAACTTTTTTAATTGCAATCATTTCAGTATCCGCCAAAAATATTTCATTGGGATTAAAAAATTGATAAGAGAGAACCTTATTCAGATTTTTTTATCTTCTGTCTCAATGAAAAACTATGATAATTCATCATGTTCATAACGAACTTACATTCCTTATTATTTGAAATATAATGTTTGATTAGGTGGGGATGAAGGCAGTGCCATCTCAAAAGTCATAGATATGATTGTTAAGTTACAGCAACATGTCTCCACAAAACAAAAACCATTTAGTTGAGCACATTGTGGAAATAGTAAATACTATCTTTTTGAACGAATTTTTTATTATGCTTAAAACTTAACATAATATTTCTGATTCGACAAAAACTACTTCATACAACAGTTCATTATCTACAAATTTAGCACAAGATAAACTAAAAACAACGGGAAGATATAGGAACATGATAGTTAATTTTATCACTTTTAAATCATAAAAGGCTACAAAAAGAGTATCTCTCTCCCGTTTCATGCATTGTTGATCTATTTTTAGCTGTTAATTTGCAAGCAAGTTTAACTTGTCCATATAACCATGCTGTCTGCTGTGGGTATTTTTCGATTTTGACTACTATAAATTGTACTTATTTTCGCGGTGTATTTATTTTAACGAATTTTGCGGTTGGTTTATTTTCGCGAAAATAAATACACGCGAATCTAAATCAAACCTTTCAACTGAAAGGCAATAATTATAAAACCGCGAAAATAAATACCCGCGAACGTGTTTGAAATACACAATTCGCGAAAAAAAGTACAAGTACAGTATTTTTTATTCCACATTGTCCCAGAAAAAAATTGAAATAGCCTTCATAGATTTACTTTCATTAGGAACATTGGTAAGTAACAATTGACAATTTATATTTCCGGTTCATGTATGGTGTTTTTCGCAGATTTATACACATTTGGAGGGTTGCAAATCATTCATATAAATAAATATAAAACTAGTTTACTGGAGCAAAACATCTTAGCCTGATGTCAATCGGAGTAAACATTTAACAATGGGTTACATAATAAAGAAATTTACAGGATAACAGGTCGTTATTATACATATAACGGTAGAAATGCCCTTCATCATCCGTTGTCATACCCCCGTTTACTTGAACATTATTTGTTTATGTCATTTGTCAAATTGTTAGTATCAAATGGAGAAAATTGTTGATCGTTACTTTAACAAATATGTTACTGTCATTCTTCATGTGGAGGGTCCCATTCTTACCCATGGGTTTTACATGTACTATTTACTTTTTTTATCATCTTAGATACAATGTAAAGTATAGATATTCAGTTTACACTGCTGGAAACAAACAAAAATATAAAAAGTGCATGTACTTTTCATTAAACCCAACTCCATGCATCTGTTCAATTGTTGTCTTTTTGCATATAAATAAACTCATCATAGATACCAGGACTAAATTTTGTATTTACGCCAGACGCGCGTTTCATCTACAAAAGACTAATCAGTGACGCTCGAATTCAAAAAAGTTAAAAAAGCCAAATAAAGTTCGAAGTTGAAGAGCATTTAGTTATGACTTTGCTCAGAATTTAGATTATATTTTGGGAAAACATACCTATCTTAAATCTTGCCAACAGCCCGTCCAACTTTAGAAGTGGTATATCTTCTACCATCCTCATCTCACCATGTGAAAGAGCCCACTCATAAAACATTTTTAATTGGATATATTTTGGGTGCGAGTGTTTGCATTTCTATTATCAGGGATAAATTGTTCAATGTCACGTGTAACAGCTTTATATCCATCCTGAGGAAAACTACCATCTTTCCCCTTATTCCAATTATTTGAGTAGATTTTCAGGGTTCTGTATGACGACATTACATTGCTCAAGATCTATACCGATCACAGAGAGGAGGGGGACCGCCTCGGGACTACATCTTGATTATCGACAATAGCACTGGCTAATGCCAACAATTCTTCTCTGTTGCTTAATAGTTCATACCGGTCAATATCACTCAAAAGAACTTCTTGCATATTTTCTCCGTTTTTTGCAAATCTGTCTGATACCTTCTGTGGACTGCTTCACGACAGACCTTCATCTTCCCATTTTCACGGTAGTCCGCTCAAACAAATAAACATTGCAGATGGCGTCAAGAGAAACAATTGAATGATTTTTAGGGATGGCATCGAGTACTCGCTCAGAAGGCCGAGAAATCGAGTACATGTAACATAAGACTAAATTAACATCTCACATTTAACGATTTAAAAACGTCAACGGTCCAGTATTCTATGAAACACGACTTCTATTGGTAATAAGTATTTTCTGTAGTTACATGGAAACATATCTGAAACAAGAATGTGTCCATAGTACACGGATGCCCAACTCGCATTATAATTTTCTATGTTCAGTGGACCGTCAAATTGGAGTAAAAACAAAAAAGTGGGGCATAAATAAATTGGTTTATTTAAAAAATTAAGAGATTCTTTCCAACAAATAATCACGGGTGCCAGATTATTATCATATATATTATTTTAAAATGAGAACCTATTCGAAGGCCTTATTTTGAAATCAAAGTATGTATCAATTATTCAAAAATAAATATCATCTATTTTTTTCAAAATAATAAAACAATCGAAACCATTAATTAAGTTGTATATTAAGATATATATTAGCAAGAAACAAACATGATTGACATATATCTTTACACAAGTTCAATAGTTTATTAAAGTCTCGCACCAAACATACAAATATAAACACAATATAACATATACAATTTAGAAAGCATGTACCATTCATAAGACCTATGAGATACTTTTATTTACAATATTAACACATCAAAATAAGAAATGTTTGCTATTGACACAAAAGTTTAGCACTATGCATATTCAAAAAATAAAAAGATACAAGTACATAAAAATATTATCTTTAAATTTCAACGATATAAAATGATTTTTCGTCGCAATAAATTATTACTACAAGATGCCCGCGAAATCGAGGTACAATCCGGCAAGTTTTAAAACAAGGAGTTTTTGAATTTCGCCGTCAATACGTCGACTAAGCATGCGGGAAACGGTATATGACACGGATCTTGGGCTGGGATCTGTAAGTCGTCCTGGTTCTGTTCACATTTGTGTTGCGATTATTGTTCAGTTTGTCGACGTCCATGTTGTCAATTACTGTCAACATATGCAAATAACTGTCATCTGTGTAAACTTTAAGAGCAAGTAGTGTCGGCATAAATATTAGACAATTGATAAAAGAGAAACTTATTCACAGATTTTCTTATCTGTCTTCTCATTGAAAATCTATGATAAATTAAAATGAACATGCATTCCTTATTGCATAATTTAACATGTAATGTTTGTAAGTAAGTAAGTATATCATTTATTATCATGATTATAGTGACATGTGTAGTATATATAATATTACATAATAAGAATACAATAGTTAAATAAATTTTCACCCGGGCCCGTTGGACCTTAGTCCGAGATTACACGGCCCCAGCTTGTCTGGCAAAACAGCCGTTGGACGTCAGAGTAATCTCGGACTAGTTGGACTTATAAGTCACTTTAAACCTAATGTTCAAATTTGCAATACGCAATGTGATTGTTACTTATAAAAAAGTTCCTTTCTTTTACAGAAAAATAAATTGAAATATTTAGCAGTTTGTCTTTGATGAAGTGTCATTAAATTAGCAAATGTTCTATTACGTACTAAATTATAATCCTGGTACCTTTGATAACTACTATTAACAATAAAATGTCAATCAAGGTTCACTGATTCAAATAATAATTGTCTTAAATTATGATAATCTTTACAGTACAACAAGAAATTTTTTTCATCTTCAACAGATCCGTCATCGCAGAAAGTGGAAAATCTTTCATCAGGAGCCTCATTTCCAGTTTCAATGCGTAAGGGTAGAATACTGATCGTTCTTGTTTCTTAATGTTCATTTTGACGGTAAGTTCAGTCTCGTACTTCTGTTTAATAGAAATGTAAGTCCTTAATTTGGGGAGAGAAGTGATTTTACCAGTCCAATCGTTTTCACAGTATTCCATAATCTTTGTTTTAAAAAGTTCAATGTTGCATAAATTTACATATTCATAGCAACTGTCCATGTCCACTTTGCGAAAAATTTCCTTCATCTGAGAACTCCACTGGCCCGATTTATTATAGTTCCAAAGAAAAAGCTTTTTCGTTAGTCTATCATTGTAAAGGGGGCGATGAAGACAGTGCCATCTGCAAAGTCATGGATATGATTGTTCATTTACAACAAAGGGTCTCCACAAAATTAAATCATTCAGTTCAGCACATTCTAGTAAATACTATGTTATATTGCTCTGATTATTTATTACTTGATAAAACTACGTATTATTTCTGATTTAACAAAAACTGATTCATACAACAGTTCATAATCTACAAATTTAGCTCAAGTTAAACTAAATACAATGGGATTGTATAGCAACATGATGGTCAATTGCATCACTTTTCCCATTTTATTATTTTGCATAATAGTCTACACGGAGAGTAACTCTTTCACTATTGTATCATTTGTAGCTCTATTCTTATTGTCCATTTGACTTCTATATATTTGACGGAAACAATCTTATAAAAATTAATTCATCGATGTATGTTAATATTTGATATGTACGAACTCTTGACTATAATTTCAGAATATTTAAAAAAAAACGTTTCCCATCAGGTCTCTTTGTTATTTTTTTTTTTTTTTTAAGTATTGATTACCTGATGGAGTACGTATAAGTAGTGTAACGGCCTTCCAATCAAAACAAAAACAACATACATGTGTTTTTAATGGATTTGTTTGTTTGTGCCATGTGACTTTGTACATTTAAATATTAAAAAACACCGATGAAAATGATCATCACTTTATAGTTTTGATAATTGATTTATATAATTTTATTAGTAAACTCAATATACACAAGATTTTCATGATATTAGCATTTTGAGATTCATATAAACAAGACTTAGAGGTTCTGAAAGGTTTTATTAAAACACAGACTATCGCGCGTCTGGCGTATATAAAAACATTTAGTCCTGGTATCTATGATGAGTTTATTTAATATACATTAAGTTATTTATTAATGTGCAAAATGCACATCTTAGAGGCAATCAATTTAAAGAAAAATAAAAAATGTTGTTTTTTTAAGGTATCACAATATAAAGATTTTTTCACTCCCAATCAGACAACTTTAAACTGATGTTATTCATTTCATCCTTCTTTATATTTTATAAATGAGGTACCAAAAGAAATAAGAAAGATTAATCTTTCAAATTGTGATAATTTCATTATAACATAATTATTTCATAATTAATTATTATGTAATAAATTGCTATATTGTGATGTCAACACTTGAATGAATTTAGCGTCTTTGTTTTTCATAGCATCCCAAAATATTTTATAGATTCTAGTACAACACAGCTTGATCTCCAAAACCTTGTCTCAGATTTCCAAAAGCATCAATAGAACAAATTTTATACCCAATTGAATTTAGTGGTCTCTTATGAATATGTTGCAAACTTCAATAAAATTGAGAATGGAAATGGGGAATGTGTCAAAGAGACAACAACCCGACCAAATAAAAAAACAACAGCAGAAGGTCACCAACAGGTCTTCAATGTAGCGAGAAATTCCCGCACCCGGAGGCGTCCTTCAGCTGGCCCCTAAACAAATATATACTAGTTCAGTGATAATGAACGCCATACTAATTTCCAAATTGTACACAAGAAACTAAAATTAAAATAATACAAGACTAACAAAGGCCAGAGGCTCCTGACTTGGGACAGGCGCAAAAATGCGGCGGGGTTAAACATGTTTGTGAGATCTCAACCCTCCCCCTATACCTCTAACCAATGTAGAAAAGTAATGAAGATTTATGAGAGGATTTTTGATGCAGAGTGAAAATGAGGAGCTCAATTTCATTCCTTGAATAAAATCACAAAAAGAACTGCCAAATGTTTAAAGATAAGTGACAGTTTTATTAACAGATTAATTTATAGGCCAGGAATAAATCTTACTTCAAAACTTGCACCAGAAAAAGATACGCTTGGCCAATTTGTTAAAGACTTGATAAAGACTACTGAACATAAGCTAATTCGAAGAAATGAATGTGGTACATTAAAAAAAATCTTTTGAAGAAAGACCATAATCGTGTTTTATCCAAGTGCAAGCTGATGAAAACCTTACATGGAATGGGATTCAAATATATAAAAAAAAATGATAATAATACAAAAGGTCTTGTGGAAAGAAAAGACGTTATAAACAAACGTATCAAATTTTTAAGAACAATTAATTTTAAAAAAAACGTGAAAAAGGGTACACACCTATTTATTTGGATGAGGCATGGGTTGACACCATTTGTACTTCATATCTCCAATGGACCAGTCATGATGAATCGAAAAATAGAAAAAAATATCTTAAGGTAAAGGCCAGATTTTGGTTGTGTTACATGCAAGTTTTAAAAAGTTTTTTTTTAAAGGATGCGATTTAGTATTTAAGGTTATGAGCACAGATGGACGAGATTACCACACATAAATGATTGTAAAGTATTTGAACAATAGGTTGCGAAACATCTGTTCCCGCTTTGCCACCAAAAAGTATTGGTCATGGACAATGCATCTTACCACAGTGTCCGTGTAGATGGTACAAAAGTTCCAACATCCAACTCGCAAAAAGACGAAAAAAAAAGACTTCTTAAATAAGTATGACAAACCAAAGTTGTATCCTTTATCTCTAGTTCGATGAGAGAGATGCGCTCAACATAGCCACAAAGTTTTAAATTATTTAGTGAAAGAACATATTTTTTAAAACGGTAAGTAAAATTAAAGGATATTGCTGAATATTCTAAGAAGTATCTGTATGAAGACAGCCTCAAAATAATACAGAAACAGAAGGTTCAATAATGCCCTAAAACGGCACCCTTTTTAGCTTGAATTTTGAAATTAAGATTTGTCGACCAATATCACAATGGGTCTAATGTGAACGGTACTTCTACTCTTTGGATTTGTAATGATTTTACTAAGAACTGTATATATTTCCTTTCATCTTTACAAATGAGTGTTATTTACCCTTAGTTTTATTTATTAAATTTCTTTTCGTTAAGACTTGGGGTTTCAAAGGTGAGGTTCCTTTATATTATATGTAGAAAATGTGTAGGTGTCATTCCATCGAAAGTGCTCATTTTAACTACGACAGTTTGCAGTTTATAGTCACATAATAATGTTTATGACTATAATATCAAGTTTTATTTTAGTCCATTTAAATGTATTGGACAATTGTGGTTGTACTTATAATATGTTGGTTTATGTTATTAAACATTGGTTACTAGAAAAGAGAAGTTACTGCGAGCAACTAAACCTATACCTAGAGTTTTGTTTTATTTATTTTACCAAGGATTTTAGTAAAGAAATCATTTAAATTCGGACGAGCATGGCGAGAGAGAATTTAAGTATTACGATTAGCAATTGCATTGTATGACATATTCTTAAATGATATATAATATGCCCATTCTTTGTAGAAGAATGTGAGGACCAAGAGAAGCTTACATGGATTTGGTGTAACGAACTATTCAGCTGCTAGTACTTTGCAAAATTATAATATGCAAAGGCAAATTATTTTTGACACGTTACCTTGCCTTTCAATTCTTAACAGGTTTGGAACAAACCCTCTGTACTGTGATTATACCTTGATATGGGGTTTATACCTCTATAGAAGGGTAAATTTGTCCTTGAACTACTTGATATTGAGAAGCTTACATGGATTTGGTGTAACGTACTATTCAGCTACTAGTACTTTGCATAATTATAATATTCAAAGAGCCAAATTGTTTTTGACACGTTACTTGCCTTTCAATACTTAACAGGTTTGAAACAAACCCTCTGTACGGTGATTATACCTTGATATGGGGTTTATACCTCTATAGAAGGGTAAATTTGTCCTTGAACTACTGGATATTGAGAAGCTTACATGGATTTGGTGTAACGTACTATTCAGCTACTAGTACTTTGCATAATTATAATATTCAAAGAGCCAAATTGTTTTTGACACGTTACTTGCCTTTCAATACTTAACAGGTTTGGAACAAACCCTGTGTACGGTGATTATACCTTGATATGGGGTTTATACCTCTATAGAAGGGTAAATTTGTCCTCGAACTACTGGATATTTCATTTGATATTTAAAATAAAGCATACAAATCATTGATCCGCATGTTACCCGTGCATTGGCGGCAAACCTGAGAACTTGCCCTCTATAAAAACGTCTTTTTCGAACAATTTCAATACCCAGATAGACGCCAAAGAGGATGTACAAGTACCGGAAGTAAGTATCTTTGTAATGTTCACCATTAATCGGTGTTAAATTGTTAAATATAATGCAAATATGAAGGGGAAAAATCATTATCAAACGTACTTCTTCTTGGTATTATATACCACCATTTTGTTAAATATCGATGTGCACATGATCAATGAACTGACTCATCAATGATGATCTTGCAAAATAGATCACCTGCTTCAGTTTTATATGGTAAGCCACTATTGTCCACATTCATCGGTAACATTGTGGTATAAATATTATCTAGTAAGTATATTTATTCCTTTAACCGATTTATAGACATTTAATATTGATATGATGAATTAAAAGTATGAATACAAGTGAAGGATTACCAATGGTCATATGGTTAATCACTTTCAGAAAAAGGGGGGTTCCCAAAGCATCTTAAAAAAAAATTGTACACATCATTGTTACATCGAATGAGTATAAAACAAACGTATAACTTTACTGTAGGTAAATATATGATTTCATATAGATATATACATGTTGTTTATACGAATCACATGAAATAATAAAGGCTACGCTATTTTGATATTGAAGTCCTATAGAATGTGACATATCTTCTACCGTATAGTCAATATGTATTGTCTAAGCCGAATGTTATAGTGATGTCGTGCCTTAATAAAAATCCTATAATTTCGAATTTTAAACCAATAGCATATCTTCCGTTGATTAAACAAATAAATTATCAAAATTTTTAAGATGGCTTCAAGAAGAAAATGCAGTTGTAAAAAGCATGTCCTGTACTGTGCGGACAATACCATCACAATACCATCAAACGCGTAATTTCTATAGAAGGGAAAACGATCAGAAGAAGTATAATCGATGAATTCATTCAAAGAGGGGACCTAACACCATATTCCAAATATTTATGTAATATCCGCCATGAATTTGGAAAGCAAACTTTTGAAGCCGCCAACCAAAAAAACAAAAAAGACCTGGTGGCCAGCCTCACACAGTGTGTGAATACTGTTGTTTCTGCTCTTGACAGCAGTATTTTTAAAGAGGGGGATATGGTTAAACTTTCAAAGGCATTGACGATCACAAAATAAGTTGGTGTTCGACGATTCTTCCACACTGTCAACAATACAAGAATGATCACTTCTTGAAAACTTTAAACCTAAAAGCTATTAAATTTATTATTTATAATAAAAGAATTATGATATATAATAAAAGACGCATGTTTTTCTGAAGACAAATAAATAAATTGATAAACGGTTACCTATAGTTGTTAATTGCTGTGTCATTTTGTCTCTTTTGAAGAGTAGTCTCATTGGCAATCATACCACATCTTTTATATTTAAAGTGTCAAGTGAGGATATTAAGATATGTATCGATTAGCAGTGAGACCACTGTCAATCAAAGACAAGATGGATTTGAATTAATGGTATTAAGGACAATCGTAATGCTTTGTATGGCTCGCATCGCAAAGCAAGCTCTGTTGTAAAACAATTAAAACGCCAAAAAACCCATGCAGCGCAGTTCCAATAGACACATTATCTGATTATTACGAATAACATTTTACATGTATAAATGAAAACCCGTAGTAAATGTAGAATAAATGTCAAACTGTTAAAACGAATAGTTATTTATTTTGTTTATAGATTGGCTGTCAAAAAGAAACTCAATCCTAATACATTTTTTGAAAGGAAATCATGGTGCTTCAATCAGTTTAGTCCAACATTTCCAATGTATTGAGCACATCTATCATCTCGGAAATGCTAAATTTATTTCACCGCCGATTGCATTCTCCAAGAATCTGATAATGTTTTACAAGACAGGCAGCAATGGCTCAGTGTTGGTGAATTCTGCAGGATCACCATCTGGAAGTTACACTTCTCTGCAGAATTGGATCAAAAGTTACAGCAAACAATCCCTTGCTTGCGTTGAGATCATTTTTCGACAATAATAAGGTTAGAATAAATATTTAGCAGTTTATTATTTTGCAATATCTACGTATGTTATACAAAAAAACTTTAATGTGTTAAAAAAAAGGTTTTGTATTCAATTGTATAACATTTAACACAATTTAATGAGTCGTTTATGTGTTTTTTCTCTCTTTTTTTTGGAAAGGGAGGGGGGGGGGGTATTTATTGTCAAATTATTACAAAAAAAGTAAATAAGAAATATCATCATAACTAAAATTAATTAACATATTATTGTTATTGTGTGTAACCAATATTTTTTTTTGAGTAACAAAAGAGAACAAAATCAGCAGAGGATATTGGGACTTAATTAAGGCAGAATTTGGGCCAGAAGATGCACCATTTAAAAGTCCATCTTAAAGGAAACTTGTTTTAATCTGAAAGGTTTTTCTGCATAGTTATTTTGGTAGTTTATATAGTATATTATAGTTCGTTTCTGTGTGTGTTACAGTTTAACGTTGCGTCGTTTGTTCTCTTATTTTTTAGTGTAAATTGACATTGCGATAAGACGTGTCACGGTACTTGTCTATCCCAAATTCATGTATTTGGTTGTCATGTTATATTTGTTATTTTCGTGGGATTTTGTCTGATGCTTGGTCCGTTTCTGTTTGTGTTAGTTACATTGTAGTGCTGTGTCGTTGTTCTCTTATATTTATGCGTTTCCGTCAGTTTTAGTTTGTTACCCCGATTTTGTTTTTTGTCCATGGATTTATGAGTTTGAACAGCGGTATACTACTGTTGCCTTTATTTACTGTTTCAATTACATAGAAAGCACTAAAAATGTTAAAAATTAATACCAACTGTGTAAGCTGAAAATGTTGATACAGTGAACAAAAAAAATTGCCATAGATATAATGTTTATGTACTTAAATTAAAGTCGTTATGTTAATGTTATTATTGTTATTGTGTGTTATCAATATTGTTTCACGTAACAAAGAAAAACAAAATCAGCAGGGATATTTGGAGAATGACTAAAATGAAGCCACAATTTTGGCCTGAAGTTGTACCATGGTAAAATTCTTCTACAATTAAAGAAAACTTGTTTTAATCTTACAGTTTTTCTCTGCATAGTTATTTGGTAGTTTTACTGTTTCAATTACATACAAAGCACTGAAAATGTTAACTAGAGCCTGTGTCGCTCACCTTGGTATATGTGAATTTAAACAAATTACACAAATGGATTCATGAAAAATTGTGTTTTGGTGATGATGTGCTGGTAGATCTTACTTTACTGAACATTTTTGCTACTTACAGTTTTCTCTATCTATAATAAACTTAGCCCTTCCGTTACAGAGGAAAATATTTTGTAAAAATTTACAAAAAATTACCAAATTAATGAAAATTGTTCAAAATTGACTATAAAGGGCAATAACTGCTTAAGGGGTCAACTGACCATTTTGGTCATGTTGAATTATTTGTAGATCTTACTTTGCTAAACATTATTGCTGTTTACAGTTATCTCTATCTATAACAGTATTCAAAATAATAACCATCTCTATCTATAACAGTATTCAAAATAATAACCAAAAAGGCCAAATTTCTTTAAAAATTACCAATTGGGGGGCAGCAACCCAACAACCAATTGTACAATTCATCTGCAAATTTCAGGGCAGATATATATTGACTTGATAAACCATTTCACAGCTTTTCAAATTTGCTATAAATGCTTTGGTTTCAGAGTTATAAGCCAAAATCTACATTGTAACCCTATGTTCTATTTTTAGCCATGCCAGCCATCTTGGTTGGTTGGCCGGGTCACTGCACACATTTTTTAAAATAGATACCCTAATAATGATTTTGGCTAAGTTTGGTTAAATTTTGTCTAGTAGTTTCAGGAGAAAATTTTTGTAGAAGATCACAAAAATTGGTAAAAAAATGACTATAAAGGGCAATAACTCCTTAAGGGGTCAACTGCTAATTTTGGTCATCTTGACTTATTTGTAGATCTTACTTTGCTGAACATAATTGCTGATTACAGTTTATCTTTATCTATAATAGTATTCAAGATAATAACCAATAACGGCAAAATTTCTTTAAAATTACAAATTCAGGGGCGGCAACTCAACAACCAGTTGTCAGATTCATCTGAAAATTTCAGGGCAGATAAATCTTGACTTGATTAACAATTTAACCCTATGTCAGATTTGCTCTAAATGCATCGGTTTCAGAGTTAAAAGATAAAATCTTCATTTTACCCCTATGTTCTATTTTTAGCCATGGCGGCCATTTTGGTTGGTTGGCCGGGTCACCGAACACATTTTTTTAAACTAGATACCCCAATGATGATTGTGGCCCAGTTTGGTTAAATTTGACCCCGTAGTTTCAGAGGAGAAGATTTTTTGTAAAAGTTAACGACGGACGCCAAGTGATGAGAAAAGCTCACATTTAGGCCAGGTGAACTAAAAATGAATACCAACTTTGTAAGCTGAAAATGTTGATAAAGTATTCAAGAAAAATGCCGCAGATATAATGTTTATGTACTTTAATAAAAGTCGTTATGTTTATATTATGATAGTCATTGTGTATAACCAATAATTTTTTTACGTGACAAAGACGAACAAAATCAGCAGAGGATATTTGGAGGATGACTTAATGAAGCCAGACTTTTGGCCTGAATAGGTACCATTGAAAAGTCCATCTACAAATTAATACCAACTTTGTAAGCTGAAAATGTTGATACATTAATCAAGAAAAATGCCGTAGATGTAATGTTTATGTACTTAAATTGAACTCGTTATGTTAATGTTATTATTGTTATTAATGAACCAAGAATTCGGCCTGAAGATGTACCATTATAAAGTCTATCTACAAATAATGAAAACTTTTTCTGCATAGTTATTTTGGTAGTTTCAATTACATAGAAAGCACTGCAAATGTTAAAAATTAATACCAACTTTGTAAGCTGAAAATATTGATACAGTAAACAAGAAAAATGCCATAGTTAAATTAAAGTCGTTATGTTTATATTATTGTTATTGTGTATAACCAATATTTTGTTACGTGACAAAGAAAAAGAAAGTCAGTAGAGGATATTGGGAGGATGACTTAATGAAGCCAGAATTTTGGCCTGAAGATGTACCATTGAAAAGTCCATCTACAATTAAAGGAAACTTGTTTCAATCTGAAAGTTTTTCTGCATAGTTTTTTGGTAGTTAAATTAAAGTCGTTATGTTTATATTATTATTGTTATTGTGTATAACCAATATTTTTTTACGTGACAAAGAAAAAGAAAGTTAGTAGAGGATATTGGGAGGAAGACTTAATGAAGCCAGAATTTTGGCCTGAAGATGTACCATTGAAAAGTCCATCTACAATTAAAGAAAACTTGTTACAATCTGAAGGTTTTTCTGCATAGTTATTTGGTAGTTTTACTGTTTCAATTACATAGAAAGCACTGAAAATGTTAAAAATGAATACCAACTTTGAAAGCTGAAAATGTTGAGACAGTGAACAAGAAAAATGCCATAGCTGTAATGTTTGTGTACTTATATTTAATTCGTTATGCTAAATTTTTAAAATATGTTGGGAGACGTCTTTAATTTTTTTATTAGATTCCTGTTGTCTGCCTTGATCTTACAATGTGTTCTACTTACAATGAATTGGACTTTATAATTACATAATCGGTTCAAAGGGCTATTGTGTGTACTTTGAACCATAATCTGTTTCAGTTGAACGGCAAACGATTTAATGGCTTCTAAGTTCAAGACATTGGTCACGTGATAAAAGGTCAGAGTTTACGATTTTTTGGTAAACGTGCATGTCTCGTGGTTTTTGGACTCGTATCGTCTTATTTGTACTCGCACATTAATAAAAACCAAAGTGTTCAATTCTAGATTGAATAAGCTTTCTTATTTTATATAATTATAATAAAAAAAGTATTGTTAAAATGTTTATCAGTCATTTGTCAGAAGAACCTGTGTTACAATAGAAGCAGAAGCAGAAGGTTACATTTAAACAAAAATATGGAAAAATAAAGGAAATATAGTCTTCAAAATTGTGACCATTACCATAGATGATCATAGATTGAAAATAAAATCAATCTGCAGTGGCCAGAAGTACATGCACAATTTTTGTTTTATTATAGCTGCTTTAAGATACAATTGCAGATCTCAGGGAGTCTGGTGATTGGAACCTCCTCTTTTTTATAGAAGATTAATGCATTTGAATGGGATCATGCATATAGTTGGAACCCTCCTTTTTATCCTTGGTTGAGAATACCACCACTTATGTTTAATATTTTCTGGATTCACCCTGAGATAAGAAACTACATAAGTTGTACAAGTTATGTTGCTTGCCTTAATCAAGAAAAAAAAATCTGAACATCCAAAGAACCAGAAAGGGATTTAAAACATAATAATCAACACAAAGACAACTGAACAAAAGCTGTATTGCAATCTGATATCCTGCAGTTATCATAAATCCTATTATATGTAATATTTCAAGTTTTGCTTTATATTTCTTCTTCTTTCTTATATTTGAATTCAAAAGTCCTGCAACCAACTGTCCTTTCAATTAAATTATTGATTGGATAATAACCTAAGCTGACCAGCATAAAATAAAATTTGAAAATGCTTTGTTGAAATAAAATAGTGGTATTATGTCATTAGATATACTGAATCAACTTCAAATTTAATCCAAATTCACATTTACCTGCTCTAAAATGCATAGTCAATTGGACTACAAAAACCTGAGACTACTTCAATGTATAACATAGAGATTGTGGTCACCTCCCATGTTATGGTAGTCTCAGACAAAAACAAAACTGACTTAAATACAGTATGTTCAGAATTTTTTTGAAAAAGGACAACAAAAAGAAATTTATTATTCTGATATCAGAAATAAATTCAAAGCGGAATGTCAGTTCTTTTAATTGAGATAACCAGTTTAATAACATTATTTACTATATAAAAAAAACTCATGATATTATCTGGATTTACAATCATTGACTAATCTTGTCATCAACTCACTTACTTTAAATGCTTTTAAAAGTTAACCTGTCAGTACTAAAATAAAGAAATGTGGTATAAGACAAGATATTTTATTCCAATTAAAGGGCATATGAAGAGCAAAGTAATGTACATGTATTACAATGATTTATATATATGTATATATAATGGAACAATGATGTTGATGTAAATCAGATAAATATGGAGATAACCAACTCCATTCTTAGATTTGAAACCACAGCCAGATCAGAGCCACACATATATTTGAAAAGGCATATAACAATTATATCTTCAATTAACAGGCAAATATTCCCAAAGGCCCAATTAAAACAATATCTGTACTCTATATATTGATAGTTTTCTGAGTTAAAAACATTTCTTTTTCAACACTTTTCAATGCCTCTAGGTTTTCTTGAATGAAAAGCCAATTAGATTTGGCACTTGTGCTTAACTTTTCAATTTTTTTACAACTTATTATTATATTATCATTAAATTCTTTTCTTAAAACTTATAAAGGGGAAACTGACATTTATGGTATAGTTGCCAATGAGATAACATTCTGGAAACTTATCACCAGAGTCCAAGTCTCTGTTACCAGTGACAGTTAAATTACAAGTCACTTTACATACATCAACAATCAATACATTCCATTGTTTTAAGGCAAATGAGGAAAATAAGAGTAACAATAGCTTTTGCCTTACTACATGCACAAGAGAACATTAGAAATTATAATATAAATAAGTAAATATCAGAGGCAAAAAAGACAGGACTTATAACCACTGGACTTTTATTAAAGTATGCCCTTACTAATCCTTAGAGGAGCTGCTGTATACTAGAAAAAATGATGTTGATGATTTAACCCCATCAATTAGCATTTTAGCATTACATTATTGTCAATTGCTATCTGTTCTATTTGTTCCAACCTGTTATGAGAGTCAAAATGTATACCTAGGGTGGGAATTAAACCCATGTACGTTCATTTACTTTATTGTTCTTTGTGTAATAAAATGTACATGTACATGAAATATATCAAATGCAAAAAAATGCTGTAATGTATCATTACACCCTCACTAGTTAAGGACCAAGTAAAGGAAGTCCCTGCACCTACCTAGGCGTATTTCTTGGGTAAGATGTATTATATAACTCTTGAAAGTATAACACGATAAAGGTTATTGGTAAGTATATAGTAACATCAACGTGCAATGCAGGTAAACACACTGTCAAACATAAACAATCTACCACGTGTTTGTCTGCTGTGCTTGAATTCAAAACGACCCATCAGACTAATTTACACGAATTTTTGCTCAAGCAGACAGTTAAATATGCCCGTTTACCTTATGGGGTCTGTTAAGAATGGATTTGCTGTTATAAATTGTGTATGCATGGAAATATAAGGATGATAACATTGATTTTTACCGTAACTTTTGAATACACAACATTCCCAAGGTATCCCCACAAAACACATGGCTACTTTGTAACGACGGCTGGTAACGTGTAGCCACTTTCTAACGGCAAATTCAATTGGATGATCTTCAAAGATCAATAATAAAATTGCTAATAAATGATTGGATACGAATTTGTGTCAGATTATAAATAGGTGAAAAAATGTAAACATTGAAATCCGCCATCTTGACGTAGGAAACAAACTAATTTTCAGTCTTGGATTAAAGGAAATTGCGCACATTGCCAGCGTATCATGCATAGTCATCTGCAAATATATCTTTCAATTTGTGTTTTACACTTACTTTTCTATGTTTTAGTTAATTTAATGTTTTAATTTACTACAGAATGGGACATCGTTCTCAAAGATGCCGCAGAAAAAATTATAGGTGGCGCTGTTTGTGGGCGTAAACATTTTACATACGGGTTCTTTTTTTGTCGACAAATTGACCTCTATCTGTCAGATTCAGGCGTTTGCCTTCCAACTGTTTGCCATGTTGATAAATGATCACTTATATATCAGTGCATTTTATGCCAAATTGATATGTAAAGAAGTTTCAATGATAATCACAATACGACAGCGTTCACTGTTGGTTGTTAATTTTTGAATTGACCAATATAGTTCAGTAATTTAATAACATTTATTACTTGTTTTTTACAGTAATAGCCTAATTGCATTCTCAATACAAACTTCTGTGTTTGAAATTGCTCTTGGCAATAGTTGTTGCACGTGAAAAATAAAAGTTATATTAATCTACCTAATTTATCAGTGTTCATATTTGAAGGATACTATTATAAGCAAATTTTAGTGCAATACACATATTTCTCAAAAGCAATGAACTATAATTTTATCATCTATAACTATCTTCAGACAGCAACTGGACAAAGAACTTTATGTGGAGAGGAAATGAACAATGTTCTGCAGCATTATGTGTCATGGAAGAATACTTTGGTAAATTTTCAACATGTATCCTAATAACACATGTTCAATACGTACTTAAATATTATTTGAATAAGGTGAAAGTTTTGATTAGATGTTGCATAATGACTTGGAATCTATTATTTTTTTTAAACTCCTGTTTGTTAAATCCTGATGTCCATCTATATGATTGATATTTTGGGAAGACATGTATGAAACTTAAAGTGAACTTAAAAGAGTAAACAGTGTCTGCATATATTTGACACATCTGATTAGAGAGAAACTATTTCATAGATTTGTTTATCTACATTTTAATTGACAAACAATAATTCATTAAATTTGATATGCATTCCTTTTTGCATATAATTTTAATCAGTATGAAAAAGAAGATGTGGTGTGATTGCCAATGAGACAACTGTCCACAAGAGACCAAAATGACACAGACATTAACAACTATAAGTCATCGTACGGCCTTCAACAATGAGCAAAGCCCATACCGCATAGTCAGCTATAAAAGGCCCCGCTATGACAATGTAAAACAATTCAAACGAGAAAACTAACGGCCTTATTTATATTAAAAAAATTAACG
This sequence comes from Mytilus edulis, assembly GCA_019925275.1. Lineage (NCBI taxonomy): Eukaryota > Metazoa > Mollusca > Bivalvia > Mytilida > Mytilidae > Mytilus > Mytilus edulis. The sequence goes on from CM034361.1 coordinate 63,543,158, forward strand.
AAAAACAAATATATAACACACAAACAAACGACAACCACTCAATAACAGCCTCCTGAAAATATGGTGTACGCTGTTTGGATGAAGTCAGTGTCATCTGCAGTCATGAATATGGTTGTTAACTAACAGCAAAAGCTCTAACAAAATTATTCAGTTGGGCTCATTCTGTTAATACTATATATTATATTGATCTGATTCTTTATTACTTGATTAGAGTAACATATAATTTCTGGTCCGGTAAAAATGAATTCAACACCAGTATCTAGAAATTTAGCACAACTTAAACTAAAGACAATATGACCAAACAGCAACATGATATGGCCAATTTTATTTATTTTTAATCTTACAGCTACAAAAAAAACTATCTATCTCCCTATGCTCTAGTTTTATCATTCACAGAAGAACTTAAACCAGCAACAATGCATTGGAACTAGTAAACCTTACGATGAAATTTTCATCCATGACAAAAGAGAAGACGTTCAGATATCACAGGCAGATTGTATACTAACACAAGGAATGGTCGTACAAACTGACAAGGCAGTTCCTTTATCACGAGAAGTGGTTGCCATAGAAGATTCCCTAGCAACACAACAGAGAAGAAGGAATATATTTACAAGAGGCAGTCAAGTACGCAGAAGTTGAAGAAGACGATTTTATACCTGATTACAAGGTTGACTTTCTGATGACATACCAGATAGTAACAAACCAAAAAGACAACTCCTGTCAAGCTGACGAGGACTTTTCGCAGAGGATAAATCTTTTGGAAGAGAAGATAAAAATAGAAAGAGAAACACAAAATTTAAACAAATAATCTTTGGAATAATCCAGATGAGGAAACTCAGATTACAAGAGAAATTCCAGGATACAAACAATAATACAGCTAAATGACCAATGAATAAAAGTCCCAGTCCTATTAAAGAAGAAACTAAAAAGTTTCTTTTAAACGGCGCATTAGTTCGTTGTTTAAAAAAACTTAAATGTGAAGGAGCACAAAAGTGAAACGAATGTAAGTGAACTTAAATATTTCGAGGACGAAATAAATTCTTGGGGAGAGAAAGTGTTGTGAATGTGCACTGGTGGTTCCCAAGAAATAATTAAATTACAAATTTAACATTTTGAGTTTAAAATGTGATTCATTGTATACTATTAATTTCAAAAATGTCGCAATTTCGTCATGTTCAAAGCGCGGCCATTTCGGTTATATATTGTAAGTATGGATCCCAAATTAACAAGAAGCATTAGCTAAACTTAATATTTGCTTTATCTTAATAGATTTACCTATTTTCCTATCCGAAAAAAGTAAGAACTCAAAAATACTGAACTTTTAGAGGGAAATTGAATGTTATTTAACAAAGAAGTATAAAAAGGCATTTATCAACCCTAGCAAACTCGGCCAATGCTTTCCATTTTCGAATGTTATCTATGATTGCCGAATCCACCCATAAACGACTGAAAATCTTAATATGTACTTGGACCAAATGTCAAAAGAAAAACTGATACAACTGTGCACAAGAATGTCAAGAAACAGAGCATGACTGGGATCATTTTAGGACAAATGAAAACACACAAATCAGTGGTTACAGTGTTAATTACTAAATGTAAAGTATATATTTGTATGTAGGCAACTACTCATCAGTTAGTCCAGAACATTGAAACATGTAAATATTCTCTATAAGTAATTACAAATGTATATATATGGTTTGGCACAGAGATACTTCAGCTTGCTTAGTGCAATAAATGAATAAATGTTGAAAAGGAGCAAAAAATATGAATATAACACTAAATAAAACAAAAAATAAAAACATTTCCAACAAAACATTGAGTATTGCTGATATATTTCTGAACAGATTGAGAAGCAGCAATATTTATATCATATGGAAATAATCTGTTTCCATCAAGTAATGATTCAATATTAATGTCAACATTAACACTTCGGGCAAATGTTGATTATTCTGAATAGAATGATAACAGTGTGCATGAAAAGTTTTCTCTAATAAGAAATGATTAAACAAATGTAAGTTTAGGTTGCTAGCATAATTTCTGATTTGACAATGAACTAAGTTTCCTCATCCCCTAGTTCAGAAGTTTAAATATTTCATCAGTCCTATAAGGCTTGTCCAGTCCACTTCTAAATATACACAAATTTGGGGTTATTGGAAGGAATGCAACCATTAAAAATGGAGCTATTTCTAGCAAGAGGCGGGTGAAAAGTCTTATTTTCATTCCTGAATGTAAAAGGGGTTCGTCTCGGAAAATATTGCTGGAGTAACTCGTATAGGATAGAAAAAGATGTGGTATGATTGCTAATGAGACAACTATCCACAAAAGACCAAAATGACACAGACATTAACTATATTTCACCGCACGGCCTTCAACAATGAGCAAAGCCCATACCGCATAGTCAGCTATAAAAGATCCCGATATGACAATGTAAAACAATTCAAACGAGAAAACTAACGGTCTTATTTATCTAAAAGAATGAACGAAAAACAAATATGTCACACATTAACAAACAACAACCACTGAATTACAGGATCCTGATATGCATGTGTCATGCCATTTAGTATTTTATAGAATATTATTTCGTCTATTCTCCGGAGCTTCTTATCCTAATACAATATAAAGTTTTGTCTAGAGGGATTTAGCCGTAATCCTGTAATAAAAAGCATAATAAAGACGTATGAGTGAACTATCTAATAAATGTTTAACTTGACGAACCACGATAGAGGAGAGCATTTTTTTTTTATAAATAATATCAATATGTGTGTTCAATGAGGCTGATGACTGACATATTATCCCAAGATGACAGTGAATATTTTATTTTCTCAACCTCTTCGCCATTTATCCAAAAACGAAAAACAGGTGGATGCTCCGTTTCCCTTCTAGAAAGTACAATATTTTTTAGTTTTTTTTTTTAATTGAATTGAACATTTCATGAATTTGCCCAATTTGAGGTACATTTTAACATCTAATTCATCAGTCAAGGAAGCAGCTGTTACAGCATGATCATTGTCAACTATAACAAATAAAGAGGTGTCATCTATCCTGGTATCTATGATGAGTTTTATCTACAAAAAGTTTCAAAGCATTTGGAATGTCTTTTACTATATCATTCATATATGAATGAGAAACAGAAAGGGTCCAAAAACTGATCCTTTGAGGACACCTGCATGTACACTTTTACTTTTTGTGCTGACATGAATTATCATTGATATTGTCATATTTATAATTTAACTGTTTACAAAATTTTGATTTTTTTGAAATACTAAGGCTTTTCTACCTCATGCATAGATTACCTTAGCTGTATTTGGCAACACTTTTAGGAATTTTGGATCTCAATGCTCTTCAACTTCGTACTTTATTTGGCTTTTTTTTTGGATTTGCGTGTCACTGATGAGTCTTTTGTAGACGAAACTCGCGTCTGGCGTATATAAAAAAATTGGTCCTGGTATCTATGATGAGTTTATTTAAGAGTTGATGAAAAGCCTTATGAAACTACATGTTTGACGATCTGAACGATAACTTTCTATCCAAGGTTATTTAAGCTAAATTGTTAAAGTTTAAATAAAAGTCCTTTATGCCAAACTTTACCAAAAGATCTAGAAACATCACAAAATACAAACCTTACATCCCTCCCACTATCCATATTACTGATAATTTAAGATGTATTTTGATTGATGATTTACAGTAGTCACCTGGCTTGAATCCAGATTACAACTTTTCACAAAAGGTTATTACTCCTCATATAATTATACAAATGCTTAAAAAGAACCTTTTCTTTAATTTACAAACAATACAAGTATAAAATTTGGACGATATTTTCAAAATGAAAAAGAGCTGCTTATTGAAACTTAACTTCAAATTATTGATTTTTCTTCAGAAAGGAGATCACTAAGAGATATTGGGAGAACTGTAGGTGTAGCAAATAACAAAACTATAAAAAAAATCATCAACAGTTATGGAACCAAAATGGACAAACCTGTTGGAGGAAGACCTGCCAATATTAGAACTCGTAATGTTATATTGGCATCAGCTTACTATAAATACAGAAAGCCTTCAGTTAGTGCTTATGCAATGAGGGGGGAAAGTTGCTGACATTATTTTCACCAGGCATGTATCTGACAGTATGACTTCATTAATTCTAAAAAGTATTAATTACAAAGAAAAAATTAAATGTATATCAAAAAGAATCGTGTACACAATGAAACTTGGCACGTAATTATGCTTATATATTTTCCCTTTCCTTGGAAGCAGTACAAGAGACAAATAATAACAAGCTGTTCAATATCAGAGAGGAGATACATTAGTAATGGACGACTGTGGCTTTCACCATGGACGATTAACCGAAGCCCACCTTAGAATTTGTTTTAATTAAGTGGAATTTCACTAATTTCAGCCACCTCATCATCAAGAATTAAATACATGTGAACATTGTTTTGAATCAGTAAGAGAGCTACCATTTGATTTTTTGTGGGGGAGGGGTGAGGGGCTAGGATAAAAATTGAAGAAATATGCAGAACAGGAGTTTTAAGTTAAAAAAACGCAAGATGAGACACTTTACCAAATAAAAATGCATGATGACAATTTATGCAAAAAAATGCAATATAAACTAATAAAATAAAGCAGGACAGAAGAGATTACAACTACAAAAAGCAGGACAAAATTTTTCATCGTCATTGTTCGGCGAGATCAGTAAAATATGGACCTAATATTTCAGACCAATCCTTAAGAATGATTAGTAGTAACCGTGCAGTGGCAAATACTTCAGGCATTTTAAAGATATGAACAGATTAACAACACATACAATAGTGAGGTTCTGTAGGTTCTGTAACACAATCCGGCAGGGGTGACAGTCGGTGAAATTCAGACCACTGAAAAGTTGGGGTAAATTGGATAGGGACAGAAATTATTCCTTTATAACAGGCCACCTACAGATCCCTCAATGAGTTGTTGCAAGGGTTCCTAACTTGGATATAGCGTGGTACTATATAAAAAAAAAAAAAAAGAATAGTAGTAAACCACCGTTTAAAAGTCGCAATTCGATTGAGAGAAAAGAATTCCGGATTACAAACCACACCGTGGGAAACACATTAACTGTCATAAGAAAACAGCGATAATAAGAAAATAACGAAACAATAAATCACGCAAGTGCAACGATAACAAACGACAATGCAAAATATACAGAAAGGAACTACAAGATAACAACTGCCATATTCATGACTTTTGACAGGACATACGAGGCATCAGATCTAACGTGCCCATTCGGACTGGACGTGGCTACGTACTTGATTCATCCCGCACAAACAAACCGACTCCCAGCTTGGCAAGGATTTTACTGCCGATCGGGAGAAGACCTGTAGTGACCACATTTCTATTCTTCAGAGTGCTTATTATAAAACCATTAGGGGTATTCAAAACAAACTTTCCTGTATGGTTATGCTCGACTTCGGACGTCCCGTTCAAAAGGGTAAACCTAAACTGGACGCTACTATACAATATTTTATAATGAGTGGGGTAAAGAAGAAATAAATGAATTATGCATGTATGAACGTCTAGATGAAGTTAACTAACTATTTAAAAGCTAGGTAAGCTCAGTCCAAATTGCCGTCTTTTTCCAGCAGTCACAGATGAACCCTATGTCTGTTTGTAGAAATGTTGCACAACCGATTTGAAAATAATAAGGTAGCATCACGGATATTTAAGATTTCAAAAACTACAAACTGACCAAAAGCATACGCAATGCATTAGGACCAATTTAGCAACAGTTTTAAACCAAAGAGGTTGATCTTTTGAAATTGTCAGTTACGGGACATCGCAATGTAAAAAGTCTAGAAACCTGACAATTCCAAAGATCAACCCCTTGTATGTTTAAAACTGTTGCTATTGTGGTCCGTATGCTTTTGATAAGTTTGTACATCATGAGGCAACAGATAATAAGCGGGTGGACACTATGTATAACCTCATCAACTGGAATTTTATATTCCGCTTCAAATGGATAAGAACTAACCTCTAAATCTATATGTTTCTCCTCGGTTACGGTCGTGATATTGAAGTCAGATTGTCGAAGGAACAGAGTCTTTAACTCAATATTATGAACAAAGCTTCAATAACTGGTGGTTCTTGCACATTTACTATAGTATATGTATAAAATAATAAGCCTTGTATCTTTGATATATAATTATATAAAGATCAAAACCATTGACTGTATTCGTAAAAATTATGTTTTCACTTGCTATAGTTCTTTTTTAATAGATCTATCTATAGTCAATGTTGTCATAAAATTTGAAAATTATAATGAAGTTCGATTCACACTTTGTTTGCATTGCGTTTCCAATTTAATTGTCATTGCATTGACTTGCGCCCAAATAGATCTACAAAAAATAATATGTTTGGACACTATTTTTGTAAGGAAACCAAAGAACATCCAATTAGCTGGTGAGTCAAAGCAGCCTAAAATAAACGCCTCAATATCAATAGCCAACAATTTAGTCTGTCAAATCATAAACTTAATGCGTTTATTTCATGAAAATCCTAGTGATTGACCAGAACAGTCACTGGACCGCTGACAGATTCGGAGAGGCTTCTGGATAAATGAACTAATAGTTTATGTATTTCATCCAATCGGCATCATCAAGAAGAACTAGCAGTTTAATAGAAAAGCTTTTCTGACATACATTTAAACAAACTACAGCATTTTGAAAATTTGGAATAAAATTGAGAATGGAAATGGGGAATGTGTCAAAGAGACAACAACCCGACCAAATAAAAAACAACAGCAGAAGGTCACCAACAGGTCTTCAATGTAGCGAGAAATTCCCGCACCCGGAGGCGTCCTTCAGCTAGCCCCTAAACAAATATATACTAGTTCAGTGATATGTTTATTTACGCAGTCACGATAATACGGTATTGAGTTTTATTTGATGAGATTCAAGATTTGGTATTAAATCAATAGTCCAAAACGTACCTAGATATAGGAAGATGTGGTGTGAGTGCCAATGAGACAACTCTCCATACAAATAACAATTTAAAAAGTAAACCATTATAGGTTAAAGTACGGCCTTCAACACGGAGCCTTGGCTCACACCGAACAACAAGCTATAAAGGGCCCCAAAATTACTAGTGTAAAACCATTCAAACGGGAAAACCAACGGTCTAATCTATATAAACAAAACGAGAAACGAGAAACACGTATATATTACATAAACAAACGACAACTACTGTACATCAGATTCCTGACTTAGGACAAGGTGCAAACATTTGCAGCGGGATTAAACGTTTTAATGGATCCAAACCTTCTCCCTTTTTCTGAAACAATAGCATAACATCACAACAAAGAAAAACATACGATAAAATATCAATTGGCAGACTTAACTCAATCAAAAAACGTATGATTAAACAATGAACGAATAAATTTGATCTGCGATATCTGAATACAGTTTACATTTGTACAATACAAACCAATATTTTTATTGTCAATCAAGGACGCCCTAAGAGAGCTGTATAATTTCAAACAATTTATCACAATGATTATTATTAATTCTTAATGATATATAATGACAAAATATAGAAGAGAGAAAATAAACACAAAAGCAAACTTTAACCTATAATGGTTTACTTTTTAAATTGTTATTTGTATGGAGAGTTGTCTCATTGGCACTCACACCACATCTTCCTATATCTACAAAAGCAAAATTAAAACCCCAGAATATATACATGAAGTATTTAACGAGAACACCTAGTTATGTTATCGACACTGACGAAGACAACTTGTTCAACACGTTTTATAATATCATCTTCGTATATTACCATGATTATCATCAAATTTTTAAGTACCCACTGCGGTTATACTGACTGATCACGGTGACTGCAGTTAGGGAGCTACCATTTGATTTTTATGGGGGGGCTAGGATGAAAAATTTTGTCCTGCATTTTTTTTTCGTTGTAATCTCTGTCCTGCCTTTTTTTATTTTTCACTCTATTCGGTCCTGCCTTTTTTTTATTAGTTTATCCTGACTTTTTTTTATCTAAATTGTCATCCTGGCTTTTTTTTTTTTGCAAAGTGTCTCATCCTGCCTTTTTATTTACTCAAAACTCCTGTCCTGTCAAATTTCATCCATTATTGTAAAAATATGTTTGATACGATAATCGTTATCATAAACCAATAATTTTTTTTTTGCTTTGAGATATATTCTATATATTTCCCAGGTTTATATTTACCATATTTACGATTAATATTGATGTTATTGTAAACCTACAGGGAAAGAAGATATATTCCGTAATTAAATTTTGTTAAATTTTTTTAAAACAGAAAATTTCAATCATTCAATAACCGTTTTTGTGTGCCAGTACCATAGTATTGGCAACTGGGCTGCAATTATCTCTGGGACTTGTACTACACTTACAGATGTGTCGAACCGGTAATTTAAAAAAAATATTTCTTTATTTAAAATGTTTTTCATTTTCTATATAAGTAAAGAAAACGTACCATATTTTAATGCTAGAACTAATGTAAAGGCTACTGTCCAAGTGATATATTCGGGAACTGATAATCAACTAACAAAGGTATCGGAGCATCTGTAGTAATCATAAATGATTGTTTCAATTGTTTCGTTCCAGATGGGCTTTAGACTATTAATGTTGATAGTACAAATAGTGCCTTTTCAGACAGCAGATGTAAAATTGGTTGTTGGTAGGTATAAGTCCAGTGAACAATATTTCATGCATGATGAAAGTCGGAATTTGGATAAAACTGGAGGTTAAATTTGGTTCTTGCATCTTTTATATGTCTGGTTATGTAATGTATTTCAGTTGTTTACTGTAATTAGTTAATACTTCAGTTTTATCATGTATATCTTTGAATAGTAATTTTATAAATTTACTGTTTGCAAAAGTATAAATTATTCTAAATAATAGGCATGTTCTGGTAACTAACAGAAAACCCTGGCCGTTTTTGGCACAACTTTTTTTATCTTTTGGTCCTCGATGCTGGTCGACTTTGTGCTTGTTTCGGCTTTATCTTTTGTATCTGGGCGTCACTAGTTGATCTTGTGTTGACAAAATGCACTTCTGGCGGATTAATAAATTTTGAACGTGTTGCCTTTTGTTCGCTGTTGTTCGTGTGTTTCTTTGTCAATTGTGTTCTCCAATTAATTTATATTGTAGTCCTGTGGTGTTGAGTTGTCATTTTAATGTTAAATTTCACATGGCTATAAAAGAGGGAGGTTTGGTATGACACAAAACCAGGTTCAACCCACCAATTTTTCCTTTAAAAATGTCCTGTACCAAGTCAGGAATATGGCCATTGTTATATTATAATTCGTTTCTGTGTGTGTTACATTTTAACGTTGCGTCGTTTGTTTTCTCTTATTTGTTAGTGTAAATTCATGTTGCGATAAGGCGTGTCACGGTACTTGTCTATCCCAAATTCATGTATTTGGTTTTGAGGTTATATTTGTTATTCTCGTGGGATTTTGTCTGATGCTTGGTCCGTTTCTGTGTGTGTTACATTGTAGTGTTGTGTCATTGTTCTCCTCTTATATTTAATGCGTTTCCCTCAGTTTTAGTTTGTTACCCCGATTTTGTTTTTTGTCCATGGAGTTTGAACAGCGGTATACTACTGTTGCCTTTATTTAAGGGTTCATAACGTGAAGACGGCTTCACATTCCCTAAGGGTATCGCCAGCCCAGTATTTAGCACTCCTGTATTGACACGAATATGGTTCTAATTTTAAATTTACTGTTTACATAACTTTGAGTTATCTAAGTTCTAAGCTTTTCTTTTCAGAAATGGATAATCTTTGCTGTATTTGGCAAAACTTTTAGGAATGTTTGGTTCTCAATGCTCTTGAACCTCGTTTTTTTACTCTATTTGTATACGAGCGGTACTGACGAGTCTTTTGTAGACGAAACGCGCGTCTGGTGCAAATGCAACATTTTAATGCTGGTATCGATGATTTATTTTTAGTTAATTTACAACCATTGGATCGATGCCACTGCTGGTGGAGTTGTCATTCCCTGAGTGCATAATTGACATGGTTATAGTTATAAAATGTACTGTTTACATCACTGTTTACAAAACTTTGAAGTTTTGAAATACTAAGCTTCTTACCTCAGGAGATGACCTAAGCTGAATTTTGCAGCTGAACTTTTTTGATTTTTTTTTTGTATTCGAGCGTCACTGGTGAGTCTTTTATAAACGAATTGCTCGTCTGGCGCAAATACAAAATTTCAATCCTGTTATCGATTATGAGTTTATTTATACAATCATCGGATAAAACGTCCCCATTCTGACGTGGCTGCGTATGTGTACATCCTGAACAATAAAATAAAGGACGATCCTCTTTGGCAAGGATGGTTTCTACTGACGGTAGAAAAGAGGATCAAAGGTGCCCATATTGCTATTCCCTAATCTCCATTGGGTGTTTGTTACATGTGTAGATGTTGGTTAAGACATTGCCACTTTCAAATAAAATACATGTTTGACAATAAAAAAATACTAAAATCACTTCGTATATGGGTAGTTTCATTGAAAGTTTTAATTAGAAGTAATGTTTCTAATTTGTATTCACGGATGGAAGAAATCCACTACATGTATACATGTTGTGTACAAGTTGTCGTTTTGATCAATAGGGTGTAAGGTGACCCATCTTTTATTCGGACTTCCATGATAAATCTGTATAACCAGAAGTCAAATTGTGATATACTGGTAAATTCCTCAACCCAGCCATTGGATTGCAGTTTCTGTTTTCCGCCCAATCTTTTCACACGCTTGAATGTTTTGTTTTTGTTGGGAATCTGTCGCCTATTCTTAGTTCTAGTTCCTCTGATAGCATTGGTTCTGCAAATCGACTTGAAGCAGTACGGTATGAAAATACCAATTTTTGAGTATGGGAATTAATCACTTCATTCCCAATCTATTTAACCAATCAAAATCTTGACCAATTGGATAGTCTATGGAAAGGTAATTGAAATTAAGAGATCGAGGCATAGCCTAATGTCTTAGGCTTCGATGAACATATAGACGGACTGTGCCATCAACATATTCGTATAGACCCATTTTGATGTTATAGCCATACAACCTATAATTTAATTTCTCAAAAAGTTTGAATAATGTTTCCTTATGCCAATACCATCCTAGCATAACCCCTTCAAAAAGGCCCACTCTATTAGAAGTATTGGATATAACCAATTTAAATAACACGGTCGCGAAACACGTGACTTGCTTGTGATCAGTTTCACGGAAAAATGGCGCCTGTCTGAATAAACAAGTTCGCTTGGAGGCAAATTTTGAACGTAAGTATTTACATATCATCGTATTCATACTATAGGACCCCCCTCATCATATGCAGCGTTTTGTTCCGAATATTTTGATGCCCATTAAGTTATATTTCACTGTTGGTTTCATAGAGAACATTCAGAGAATATTTCAGATCTGCCGAAGATTGATCAGGATTGTGTACACGATATGTCCGTAAAATCACTATAAATCCATTTATGTATCTTATTTTCGCCAATCGTGTACAGAAACTTGCCCACATTTACTTATTCATTCATACAAACTAGCGTCAGTGTATATTTTTGACATTTTTGTCAGCTGAACGCAATAATATTTTTTTTTCAAAAAATGATCAGTATCCACGGTATGAACATTATATGATCAGTTCCACGGTATGAATCTGATAGTTATAGATCATTTCCCATAACTTTATATTTAGGTTTTAAATGGATGCTGAGAAGGCAGAAAAGCTGTGTAAAATTTGTGGAAAGTCATTCCGGAGTATTTCAGCAGTGTATGATCGCGAAAGGAGGCATGCCAAGAAGGGGCCATACAAGTGTTGTAGGAAAGTTTTTTTCAGTAAAGCCAATATCAAAAGACACAGGTAAATTTTCATTTCATGGAATTCTTATCATATTACTGTCACTAAATTTTTGAAAATAACATAAGCCACGGAAATAGAGAAGTTGTCTATAAACAAAATCAGTCAAATGAAAATACGAACTAGGAATATATCATTTCTGTAAAAATGTCTCTGTCCTCTGTGAATATGTACTTTTATTCAAGGAACATTATGTATAAAAAAAATCAGCATTTAAAAATCTAGGGAATTGCAAAACCCGAAAACCAAGACAAATTTGTACAATCAATTAACACTAATACTTTAAAATACATAACTGCGATGGAACCCACCACAACATGGGCAAAATAGGTACCAGTAATCATTGCCTGCCTACGAGCCTTGTCTAGGAAATTACCTTACTGGACACTATTAACCATATGTTAATTCTTGATCTTTAAACATTCAGGTGTGCAGTGCATGGTGAAGAAAAAACATTTGCATGTGAACAGTGTGATAAAAGATTTTCAATTATGGCTGATCTCACCCGTCACCTCAAGATTCACGAGGAACACCCTGTAAAATTTAAATGTACAGTATGTGGTTTAGAGTTTAAGAAAGCACATGATTGTGGTGATCAGGAGGCTAGTCACAGGGGTGACAAACAGCATAGGTGCACATGTGGAAAGGCATACATCCACCAGACAAACCTTTACAGACATAAGAGAAAATGTAATCATTGACAATCAGGATTCATCTTGACTTTATTATTTATTTTACGTTTTGTACTTTGATCTCAAAGATGAGATACATACTGGTTTTGACAAATAAAGATTTATTTCTATGAAAAATATTTATTCAATGCCCATTTTAACAGTTGGTAGAAGTTTGGCCTGGTTGCATCTAGCTTTTTCCCAACGAATTCCAAGTTCCCCTTTACATAGAGCATTTCTGTCAGTTGAAATTGTTGCCTCTCGCTTTCGTCCATTCAACCGTTTCCTCCCTGCAGAGTCGAATGTATGATTTCTGAAAATAAAGGAAAATACAAAGTGTACAAATTTATTCTACACTGGGGAAAACCTGGAGACCGTAATTCGATTCATGGTTAGCCGTAGGGCCATATGCATATTAGAAATTGCAGTGAGGATGAAAATATTTTTCATAGACGAAAATCTTAGCACAAAATGTATCTTGCGTTACATGTGGAAACTACCATTGTCACATATCAGTACCGAAACGTTCATTATACAAGTGCAAATTAACTAAATCTACCTGAATGCTATATCCAAAGGCAGTTCATTTACCAAACCTAGGCAAACCCTGCAGTTCACATGGTGAGTATCAATATCTGTAAATGTCTCTTCAACCAGATTGTACATGGTTTTCCTTTTAGTGCTGTACGAAAACTGCCTGAAACAAGAATAGTGTACGAATAAAATATTATCAAACTATACGAAGTTAATGTTATATATATAGTATATATTTACTGCAAAACCGTATAATACCTTTCGGGATCCAGTCGGATCTGAACTTGTTCAATGGTATTTCCAATAAATTGTCCAAACGCTTGGCACGTCACAGTACCATGGCCCCTCCGATCATTCTGAGTGACTTCTGAGAAAAATGTTTTACTGTGTATGGCGATTTTGAAAATACCCTCTTTATTCCTGTCTGTAAGGTTGGGATTGCCTTATTTGACGAACTCTTTTGCAGCCTGACAGTAGAGTTTTCCCGATATTTTGGCAGTTGCAGGGAAAGCCTGGTTTTTTCCGCATGACGGGACCTATAATAAGATAAAAATAACTGAATTAGAATTTAACTGTGTCGAAAAAAAAAATGTAGTTTTCAAATAGGGTCGAAAATATATTGTAAAAGTCTGATAGAAAGTATATTATTTATGCGTTAGGCAGTACTACTTTTGCATAAAATTATAAATTATTTTCTGCATGTATTTCCTAACCATAAAAACCGTTTATGGGATCTTATATACAATTATTATATCGATTCAGATTCATACCGTGGAACTGATCATATAATGTTCATACCGTGGATACTGATCATTTTTTGAAAAAAAAATATTATTGCGTTCAGCTGACAAAAATGTCAAAAATATACACTGACGCTAGTTTGTATGAATGAATAAGTAAATGTGGGCAAGTTTCTGTACACGATAGGCGAAAATAAGATACATAAATGGATTTATAGTGATTTTACGGACATATCGTGTACACAATCCTGATCAATCTTCGGCAGATCTGAAATATTCTCTGAATGTTCTCTATGAAACCAACAGTGAAATATAACTTAATGGGCATCAAAATATTCGGAACAAAACGCTGCATATGATGAGGGGGGTCCTATAGTATGAATACGATGATATGTAAATACTTACGTTCAAAATTTGCCTCCAAGCGAACTTGTTTATTCAGACAGGCGCCATTTTTCCGTGAAACTGATCACAAGCAAGTCACGTGTTTCGCGACCGTGAATAAGAGAATTCAGTTATAATAATTCTATTCTTGTTCTTCGCGTGTAAATTTCCAAATGATTTTCTTATTTGCCATGGTCATAACTTGGCATCTATTATATCTTTAATTAACATCCAAGCATCATGTATTTCTTTATTTTAAGGCATATTGACGATTTAAGTTTAAACAACAATATGACTGATACTAATTGATTATGATATCTTCTCACCTTCGTATCATCCGTAGACATATCATAAACAAATGTTGTTTTTTTTATGTTAGTTAGGTTTCAAGGCTTTTATTTAGAGTTCGAATGTATTTGGGTGGAACAGATGCTGTTTATCATCAGTCGCATCAGCTACAACTAATATGTATATTTGTTCTTGTGGTCGAGGTTGGGGTTCTGGTTTGCGTTTCTTGTTCCTATTCAATGTTTCAGGAGCCCGGTTGGTCTTCATCTGAAGGTTTAGGTGCATGTCTATGTCACATGAGGTGGTTTTTCTTGTGGCAGAGTCCACATTTCTTCTTCAAAAGGGGGAGAATCCAGCTGTTTCTCATCAGATTCGATATCACTACCTTGGATGATGGTGATGTTGTGACGTTTCTAATTGTTTTGATTTAAACAATATTTTATTATAAACTATAAAATTACATTTTATAAACACATTCACAATTAAAATTCAGAAACGGGCAACAAGTGTTACTTATATTATTATGTCTCCTTAGTTGGAGGGGTCCAGGTTTTAAATAATGGTTTCGTGTAACTAAACTGGGTTAGATCTTGTAGATTGTAAATAATATGTAGAAGATATAAGAAAGCAGAGTACTTATTTTGTCGGTGTGCATGATTGCGCGATATTATTCTCGCTAAATCAGTGGCGTAGCTTCCATTGAGGCAATGAGGCAACTGCCTCACTAGTTTTTTTTGGCAAAAAAAAAAAAAATATGAAATATTTTCATGTACTTGACACTTAGTTTTATTTCAAATAAGAAAATACTAGATCATCGTCTTTTTCTGTGAAGCTTTTTTACGGAAACATACATTGTCGCCCGTCATTGGTATTATAAATTTGTAAAAAGTTGTTGACGATCCAAAATTGGAAATCATGGACAAATATCTTATTAAAAAAAGAAAGACAGTCACTGCAGAATCCACGGATAATATGGATCCGGGTAAATTAATATATAATAGTTCTTTAGTATCATGACAGCATTATATCCGATTTATTGTGTATAGATCGTAGATCTTTAAATTGTGTATGACACAGGCGCGGATTCAGATGGAAGAAAAAATGGGGGAGGGTCGGACCCGGCATACGCCCCCTAAACATGCACTTTTCTCTTTTTTTAGCATATACTTGTCATTGTTTCGCCCCCCTAGTATTTAAACCTGGATCCACCTCTGTGACATACTAATGTGTGTTCCCAATTAAAAAAAAGAGAAAGTCCGCGGTCGGAGACATATCGGTAGAAATATACACCCCCTTTTTGTTTTTAAAGTCGGTAACTACATGTACAAATAACATAAGCTCTGTAGGGCTATTTTAAACCGACACACAAACATGAGACAAATATACAAACAGTACAATATTAAAAATTAATAACATGTATGTCTGTCTGTCCGTCCTTTATAACACTTTGATAGGCAATATTTCATTTTCTTACGGAAAGACGGTCGTATCAGACGTTCATGATGAGCAACAAAAAAACTGTCAACGATTAACTTGCATGAACTTATTTTACAATCTGACTTTTTTTTTGCAGTTATATCCAAAACCCATGAAGAAGCTTCATGTAGCGACTCTCAAGATTCTGAAACAAACCCAAATACAAAAACACAAACACAGTCTCTTGATCC
This sequence comes from Mytilus edulis, assembly GCA_019925275.1. NCBI lineage: Eukaryota > Metazoa > Mollusca > Bivalvia > Mytilida > Mytilidae > Mytilus > Mytilus edulis. The sequence goes on from CM034361.1 coordinate 63,559,314, forward strand.
AGTTGGTTTTATAGGAAAATCTTTAAATGATACACTTAAAAGTACAATTCTTGGTTCAAAATGGACACCAGAAAAAGGAAAATTTTCATTTCCTCTTACACACGGTAGAAGATATAATGTAGCCTGGGAAGATAAATTCAATTGGCTAAGGTATTCTCCTTCTACAGATTCTGCTTTCTGTGCTCCCTGCATAGCGTTTGGTGAATGTAAGTCTTCTGGTGGCTATTCAGACAAATTTTCCTCGTCTGGAATGATAGACTGGAAAAATGCTGTCGGGGCTAAAAGAGGAACTTTTTTGATACATCAAGAATCTAGTGGCCACAAGGACGCTTTGCTCAAATCGTCGAACTTTCCACAAATCATTGAGGGAGGGGAACAAAACATCAAGTGTAGTATTTCTAAGGCTTACGAAGATAATATTAAGAAAAATCAACAGATAATTCTCAATATTATCGACGTTATCGTAGTCATGGGTCAACGTAACATACCACTTCGAGGTCATAATTGGGATAAAGACGCTAAACGTGAAGATGGGAATTTTGATTTTTTCGTCCATTGGAAAGCCGAAGACAAACCCGTCCTAAAACAACATTTAGCTACAGCAGCATACAACGCAAAATATTTGAGTCCCGACATTCAGAATGAAATTATTGCAATCGCTGGAGATGAGGTGTTAGAAGTCATTCTGTCAAGAGCTAGATGTGCCAAGTGGTTTTCTATTATGGCAGATGAATGTACAGACGTGGCAAACCTAGAGCAAATGGCAGTCTGCATTAGATTTGTTGATGTGAAAAGTATTGTGAATGAAGATTTCATTGGATTTGTCCCTCTAGATAAGGTAGATGCAGCATCCATATCAACAGCCTTGCTTAAGATAATGGAGGATTGTAAATTAGATTTGCGAAATTTACGGGGTCAGGGATATGACGGAGCAAGCGTGATGTCTGGGTTAAAATCTGGTGTAAGTGCCCGAATTAAAGAACTACAACCCCGTGCAGAATACCATCATTGTAGAGCACATGCGTTAAATTTGGTTATTTCGTCATCATGTAGAAGTGTTGATATGATAAGAACCGTATTTGATGATGTTAATCAATTAACGTGGTTCCTTGGTGGCAGTCCAAAGAGAACAGCAATTCTTAAGCGACACTTGCCCGATGCAAAACAAGTTGATTATTTAGTAGGGGATACCGATGACGAGAAAGTTGAGAGTAACATCAATATTGCAAATGCCTTTTCCAAGAGTTTGCTTCCGAAATTGTGTGAAACAAGATGGTCTGCTAGAGTTGACACACTGTCCGTTAATTTGGCTAAATACAAGGCAGTTCTTGCATCTCTTGAAGATGTAAGAAAGGAGAGTACGGCAACCGAAGCTCGCACAAAAGCCACTGCATTTATACATATGATGGAGAAGAGCACTTTTTTTGTTGCAATAGTAATTGCCCATCATATTTTAAGTTATACAAAGCCCTTAAGTCTTGCATTGCAGAATGCAAAATGTGATGTGTTCAAGGCCTTTACAGATGCTCAGACATGTAAAAAGGTAGTTGCCGCTCAAAGGTCGGACGAAGTGTTCAACAGATGTATATGGATGAAAGCAGCTGCGATCGCCGAGAGCATAGACATCGAGCTCGGTAAACCAAGAACAGTTGGGCGAATGCGTCATCGGGCTAATGCTGCATTTTCCGACGATTCGGTACACGGCTATTATAGAGTGAACGCATACTTTCCGTTTGTCGATCACTGTTTGAATGAGTTGAATGAACGATTTCCTGAACAAACACGCCCATCTTTCTTGGCGTTTCAGTTGCTGCCATGTCGCCTTCAGAACATAACTGAGGAGGAAATTGCCGATATCCAAGTCAGATATGAGGAGGATATGCCAGACTCTCCAGGGTTTGTTAGAGAACTTGAACGGTGGAAAATGTTCTGTTCCGGACTCCAAAACAGAGATAAAGATACCGGTAATCAGTCTTTGGAAACGGCAATTCAACTTGCAGACCCCAATTATTATCCCAATGTTCATGCAGTATTTAGAGTGCTGCTCACAATGCCTGTAAGATCCGTGCCCTGTGAGAGGTCTTTCTCTGCGATGAGACGATTAAAACATTGGAGAAGATCTACGATGACCGAAGACCGACTTTCTGGACTGGCTAGTCTCTTCATACATAGAGATATCACCGTTTGTAGAGAGAAGATTATGAGAAAATTTGATGAAACCAAAAAACGTCGCCTTGGACCATTACATTTCTAACATTAATGATAATTTGATAACTACATGTACTTGTACACAGGTGTTAACTTATTAAAATTGCAAAAAATAGTACAGTCATATTATTTACATGTGAAAAGAGAATCCCATACAATGCAAAGAGGTATACTTTCGAGACGAATACACTATTTATTTAATATTTAGTACTTGTCATCCCAAAAGACAGTGTTGTATCAAGACTAACTTTCCTCATATAGATATAATTTTCGAACCCAATATGGGTCAGTGTTTGGTATGAAGCCCGAAAATAAGAATAAATGCAGGATCCTTATTTTAGATGTTAATTTTCAAGGGAATCAGTATACTTGGCAATCTATGGTCAACAGGATAAAGAAGCAGTCTACAGCGGCTCTTTCTTTCGACCTGAAGATCCAATTTCTTGGTTCCGATGGCTTCCCCGGGTTGTACTTTAACTTTTGCCCATACAGAAGAGAACAAGAAGCGTACATTTGACATTGAAGGTTATTCAAAGTTGTATGTTGTTAACTCTCAATAAATGAATAAGGGCTACACAATTTAAAGTTTAATTTCTGCATTTGAGGTTGAACTTCACATCATGTCCTCAATTAAGATTTTAAAGCAGTTCATGTCTAGTGCAATTATATGCATTGACTAGTGGTACAGCATGTGCCTTCCAGTTGGTCTTCACAAATAATACATGATGGTCTTGTTGTATAGATTGTGCGAACTGACGTTGTTTATCGTCTCAACAACGTGTTATATATTGATGATGTTCTTTCCATTAACAATCCGAACTTTTCTGATTGGGTTCCATTAATATATCCACCAGAACTAGAAATTAAAGAGACAACAGACACGGCTTCCTCCGCCTCATTTTTAGACTTATACCTCGAATTTGACATACACAGTCATCTTAGTACCAGAATCTATGACAAACGAGACGATTTTGATTTTGAAATTATCAATTTCCCCCACCTTAGTAGCAATATACCAATTTCACCTGCATATGGAATACATTTCCCAACTTATTCGGTATTCAAGAGCTTGCAGCTCCTACTCAGACTTTGTAAAACGTCACCAGTGTCTGAGCAGAAAGTTGATGAACCAGGGGTATGTCAAAGAACGTCTCGTCCTTTTTCTAAAAAAGTTCATCGGAAGGTACCCAGAACTTGTTGATAAATATTCCGTATCAACTTCACAAATAATACACGATGGTCTTGAAGTAAAGATTTTGCGTACTGACGTTGTTCATCATCTTAATAACGTGTTATATTATTCTTTTATTTGTCTTTATTAATATTACTTTTACTGTTAAGTCTGTTTTTTGAGAAATCCTTTTGACGTAACTCTGTGCTTATGTATCCCATCATACTTTGAACGACAAAATTATTTCATGATATGACTGTACCTATATATCTTGTCATACCTTGAATGACAAAATTATTTTATTTATTAATATTACTTTTACTGTTAACCCACTGTTTTTGTGATATACATTTGACGTGCCTCTGTACTTATGTATCCCGTCATACTTTGAACCACACTATTATTTTATTTATTATTATTACTTTAACTGTTAAGCCAGTTTTTGTTATATCTATTTTGCGTGACTGTATTTATGCATCCCGTCATACTTTGAACGACAAAATTATTTCATGTCTACCTGTGCGAATTTCAAACGCGCAATTTTCACCAGTACTCAAAACCCTCCTTCCTTGATGGGTGCATTTTACATAGACAAATAAAATCGTGTAATATAATCAAAATGAGGATGTTAATTTGATGTATGCCTTTTTGTGCTTCTTCGTTACATTTGTTGTTTTTATAGTGATTAAGATGATAACACAATGTTGACTGCTGTACCCCTATTTTTGACATTTTTACCTATTGTGTCTGTTTGTTTTGTTCACGCATCGGTGACAATATAATGGAATTTCATGCGACTGTCATACAAGTGAGAGGTTTAGCTAGCTATAAAACCAGGTTCAATCCACCCACCATTTTCTACATTTGAAAATGCCTGTACCAAGTCAGGAATATGACAGTTCTTGTCCATTCATTTTTGATGCGTTTTGTTATTTGATTTTGCCATGTGATTATGGACTTTCCGAATTGATTTTCCTCTGAGTTCAGTATTTTTGTGATTTTACTTTTTATATTGATCTTTCATTTTTCTTTGTTCTATTTTTAATATTACTTTTAATGTTGGATTGTTTTCTGTGATATCCATTTAACGTGCCTCGGTACTTATACATCCCGTCAATGTGTTTGTATTATCTTAAATATTTGCTGGTTTTTTTTATATGTGACTTTTTGAGTTTCTTTGGTTTTTATTACGTGACTCTGTACTTTAAAAAATTCTCTCAGTATCTTATTTTGTCAATTACATGGGTCATTTTCATAAATTGTCAAATTTTCAGTACACCCATGCAATTTTTTTTATTTCTTAATGAAAATTTCAGTTGTAATGGTTTAAATGAAAGCTTGTCGGATGTATGATTCAGAACATTAATAATAAACACGATTTACATCTATTTTGATAAGATTGAAATGTATTCAAGTCAGATTTTGGGGGCATTTGTGTGCGTACACTGTCAGAAAAACACATTTCAAATGATTTTTTTTCCGATTTTCTGATCGCCTTGATAGCTGCAAAAGGGACCTTTTAAGAACGTTCATAATTACTCTAACGAAAAATCGTAGCTTTTTTATCATTATATGTAATATATATTATCTTCAAACTTAATTCAAGCAGCGTACAGGAAGTTCATGTCCATCCTGTTACCGCTACTTTAATCAGCCGTTAAATTGTTCATCCTATGAATATTTAATCAGTCTGTGTTGATTTCATAAGTGCAAAGTTACCTTTACATTCAAAACGACACGTTTCTTGAACGACAGTATAGAGAAAAGAAATTTCAAGACATTTGTTGAAAAAAATAGAGGGTACTTTTTTTCATGTCTGCTGTCACCAACAATTTTGATTAACTACACCAACAGTATACATGTACAAAGTGCAGTAATGTGTTTAAAACCACAATCACCTAACCAAAGGGAGTAGTTATTTCACAACAGCATTCGCAAACGAAGCAATTTGTCTATCCTGTGGCTATGGTTGCTACGGTTACAGTAACAGGATAGACAATTGTAGACAGAAACGTCGTTAAATTTTTTATCTTAACATAAAGTTGCAAAACGAATGAAATATTTCGTTGTTTGAACCCATCTAAAGGTTATAACGTCTTAACCGTCCCAATTAAACATTTGCAGGTGCAATACTGATATCTGTAACAGGATAGACTTTATATAGTGATATATCATAAACGTACGTTCCTGTTACCAATGAAATAAAGAGAAAAGTAATCTAACTTATGAGGGATTTACTTGATGTTGGGTTTATTTGAAAGAGAAAATGCCGAACAATATGAATTGCTATCTTAGACTAGCATTACTGGTGGTAATCTTTACAACCTTTAAAAAACAATTTTTAGAGGCATTGTTCAGTACAACCTGGAAAACTGGCAAATCTATTATTTTACAGAGTGAATATTTATAGAAGTTTATTCTCTTGAAAACCATCTAATTGGCTACGTAAAACAAGCTTAAAATTTTATCTAAACCTTTTCTTAATAACCCAAAATTTCTTTTGAAAATGGTAACAGGAGAGACAAAATATTGTACCACCCATCAACAAATGTTTCAAGGTATTCTTGTACGACATTCTTAAGACTGCATCTTTTAATATGTTTTTCTTAAAGCACTGTTTGTTTTGATTTGCTTATATAGAGGGTTTTTTGAATAAGTAACTTTTAATAACTTTTTCAATTTCAAAATTCCGTCTTTTTTTAAAAATGATGTCATTATGTTATATTTCTATTATAAATTAGAAAATACGTTGAACGACAGTCTTAAAAATTATTTAATCAAGAAGTGGAATGAACCATTTGTGGATTCTTATAACTTCTATAGAACTTTTGGACTATTTTAAATTTTGTCTATTTCTGAAGTTAATTCTTACATACTTTTGATGTTTAACCCTGTATGCTAACATTGGGCCATTCCAGTTAATATCTGCTAAAGGGGGATGGATGGTTCTTTCTAAGGGGTGTAAAATTTATACATCTTAGTGGTTAAATTTTGGGTTTTTTCATCTGACACGTACACTTATACGCAAAAAAATTTCTGAGGGTCTTGCAGCAGTAAATAATTAAAAATAATTACATCTTAGGGGTTACAAAAAATACCTATTTCAGATCTTAGGGGTGCTTTGGAATGAAGACAGTTTCGTTTCATGCATTATCTGGTATTGTATTTTAAATTCTGATGGGTACAATCCTTGCAATAGAAAATTCTGATAGGTCATTTTTTCCCATGAAAGCCCATCCACCCAATATGAACAGAAACTCTACATCTGATAGGTCTTAATTTATAGATCTGATAGGTAGTTTTTCATGATGTTTTTTTCTGATAGGTATGAAAAAAAATCTCCCCATCCATCCCCACCTGTCAGAAATTAACTGGAATGGCCCATTGCCCATGTGAATTTTTTTAATTGTTTGTATAGACATTGAACGACAAAGTTATGTGACGTATAAATTTTCTGACGTCAGACACGCTAAGCAATGCATGTGTTTTTAATTTGATAGATGCTTTTGTGTTCTGTGAAATTGTTTCTTTTAAAATTGTTACACAATGATGACTGCTGTACCCATATTTTGACTATTTTAATTATTATGTCTATTTAGTTCACTCATCATTGTAAATATAACGGAATTTGATGAGACTGTCATAAAAAGTGAGAGGTTTAGCGCTATAAAACCAGGTTTAATCCACCATTTTCTACATTTTAAAATGCCTGTACCAAGTCAGGAATATGACAGTTGTTGTCCATTCGTTTTTGATGTGTTTTGTCATTTGATTTTGCCATGATTAGGGACTTTCCGATTTGATTTTCCCGAGTTCAGTATTTTTGTGATTTTACTTTTTGATGCAACTTTAGTGTACAAATCAATCCCAATAGAGTTCTGTTGAATAGCTCGGTCATTACTTTTCCTCTAGGTTGATAGGGTATTGTTCTGGATTTCTGTGTTTACAGGATTTGACCTAGCTCTTTTATCACCTTCCTCTCAAAATTAGCTTCTTGGTCTGAGTGTAGTCCACTCGGTATCCCATAATATACCACAAAACTGTTGAATAATTCGACTTAATTAATCCGTATTCATGCGAACTTCAATTGAATCCCTTAGCTTGATATTGATAACGCATGAATTAAAAGAAAAGATTGATTCGATCCACAAAAAATATTCTTTTAGAGGTAAAAACGATGAAAAATATATATTTACATATCCATAAAAAAAACTGAAGTCGCATGGATATTCCTTAATATGTTATTTTACACGACAATTTTATGCAACCCTTTGAAATTCGTACGTCTAAAAAGAGGGACATTGGAAACTTATGTGGATGAAAGATTTAAAAGATTCTTTAAAGCTTTCTTTATGCTTTAATAGCATACTTTTGCCTACATTTATGTAAGGGATATAAGCGGATAACAGTCCATTCTGTAAAATATTTTCAGAATGGACTGTTAGAGGCTTATATCTTACTCAAAACATTGTTTAACAAGTACGAAAAAGGTAAAACAATAGAAAAGGCACAAAGATTTATTTTTATCAAGTATAAAAATTGCTTTGTGAATAAACTTTCTTTACATTAAAATATATCCTATATGTTGGCCCCTTTGAACAGTAGCTCAACTTATACAAAATAGACAAAAAGAAAGTACAGCTGAAGGTAAACAAAATGTATTGCGACATAAAGAAGGCCGAAGTCCTGTTCAATATTTTACAGAATGGACTTAGAGGTTTATATCTAACTTAAAACAGTCCATTCTGTAAAATATTTTCAGAATGGACTGTTAGAGGCTTATATCTTACTCAAAACATTGTTTAACAAGTACGAAAAAGGTAAAACAATAGAAAAGGCACAAAGATTTATTTTTATCAAGTATAAAAATTGCTTTGTGAATAAACTTTCTTTACATTAAAATATATCCTATATGTTGGCCCCTTTGAACAGTAGCTCAACTTATACAAAATAGACAAAAAGAAAGTACAGCTGAAGGTAAACAAAATGTATTGCGACATAAAGAAGGCCGAAGTCCTGTTCAATATTTTACAGAATGGACTTAGAGGTTTATATCTAACTTAAAACAGTCCATTCTGTAAAATATTTTCAGAATGGACTGTTAGAGGCTTATATCTTACTCAAAACATTGTTTAACAAGTACGAAAAAGGTAAAACAAAAGAAAAGGCAAACAAAGATTTATTTTTATCAAGTATGAAAATTGTTTTGTCATTAAACACTCTTTACATTAAAATATATCCTACATGCTGGCCCCTTTGAACAGTAGCTCAACTTTAAAAAAATTAGACAAAACGAAAGTACAGCTGAAGGTAAACAAAACGTATTGCTACATGAAGAATAAGACAGGATATACGTGTAATGATTTATGCGTGCACAGGGACTACTCATTATTTTCCGCTCATAGTGCCAGTGAACACCTTTACATACGAATGGATAAAGCGTATAAAGTATTTTCTTAATGCAAAGACGAAGAAACGGATGTCGTTATTAGTGATTGTGTTGTTTCAAACTTTGATTAATATCAAATGTGTATTCAGAATTTATTTAATTTATTTTTTATTAAATGACAGAACAAATGAAGAGATAACAACATGCAATCAGTTATATTATTTTGTTTGAATTTTCAAGAGACTGTTATTGTTTACCCAAACGGTACCACCTGAATACCTTTCCCTTTTCTGTTTTTTTTTTTTTTCTTTCTGTAAGGTCGTGTCGTTTTTTTTTCCGTTTATTTGTGTATTGAGTCCCTTGTCTTTTTTAAATGTTACCGAAACGATATTTTGTGTCCATTTTCTTTAAAAATATGTTTGACACATAAAATGCGGTAATGTTTTCCTTTATACTGCTTCCCATATTCATCGACGTTCATAAGCGAAGTATTGCAATATATTCATAGTTAAACAATTATATACTTTAAAAAACAACAACTTGTAAATCAATGCCGAAACCTGAAAATAACTATTATTGTCCCCTAGATTATGAAGGAAGTTCTAGATTCGCACTTGGTACACAAGATAAAGTTTAGGTTGTTTATGGCTCTACTATTGCGACATGATCTATCAAATTTTAAAAGCATTACTTAATTGCTTTTTTCATTTTAATTGTAGGTGAAAATGATGTTAGGGAGAATAAGAGAAACACCAGAGGTCAATTTAATAACCTAAAGACGGACGAGGATACATCTTTTGAAAAAAGAAATTCATAAAAGCAACAAAAACGAGACTTACAACAAGCATAATCAACTTATTGAATTAGTGCTAAAAGAGACAACCCAAACAACGTGAGAAAAATGGCTGTGATATTAGTATTGGTAGTGTCAAAAAATCAGTTTGAAAGTGATTTTTTTCCTCAAGAAACCGTTTTGATTAGTGACAAAATTATCATATTGGAAGGTGACTTCAATAAAATGTGTTTTTTTATTGTCATTTCTTATTTCGTTGTATTTTTGTTTACATGATGAAAACAATTGGGGTAATTAATAGTTTCTTTTTATTTCAGTGAGTGAACTATCATTTACCTGTAAGAATCCGTTATGCTACCTTTAGTTGTCCAATATTTTTAAGAAAGATCGAGGAGGGCTATTCTTAAAAAATATTGGACAGCTAAAGATAACATAATGGTTTCTTACAGGTAAATGATAGTCCAATCAATGAAATAAAGAACGAGAACAACAATAGAATGACGTCACAACAATGTTGTAATAATCCCTCGTCAGTCCTGAAAATTGAAAAGGTCTGGCACACCTGGATGGCCACTTCTATTTCTGTCTGTTTGTCACTTTAAATTAGGCAAAATTATTCACAATGCCTCCAAAGATTTCATTGCCTTCTATATACGGATGCTGTTCTTACATTGTCACCTTCATATGCATAAGCCTTGATGTCCTGCTTGATTTGTGTAATTATTTTGTCACATATATCTTTACTTCCCTGAGCATCATTACGGAAGTCGTAACTCTTTATATTGACTCCAGTTCTATGACTAATCCCTGGAATATTAAGGTGTACGATTAGCAGTTCTACTAAGTGCTTCATTAATAAAGCTATCACTTCCTTTTATCATTTTATATTCATAACCTGCTCTTATATGGATGCAACATCAAACCAATTTTGTGTACAACAATATCAATCAGTCAAATGCACATAGCACTGTACTGAAATGTCATCGATGTCAGCTTCTTTTTGCTAACAGCTGTAACATGTCAAACTCTCTCCATTAATATTGGCTTTCTCTATCAACAACAGGAATAAATTTATGGCCAAAATTCATAAACAGTAAAGCCTGCTTGTTCTGTAATTTGGAGCACATTGTCTTACTCCCAGTTTAATATAGAAGTTTGTGTTGTCTGTTTTTCCTTTTGTTTCTGTATTGCATTAAACTGTTTTTTTATTGTAGTTGTGCTATTTCAGGCTCGGAGATTTTTCCTTTTTTATTAAGTTCCTTCAGGAATAATGTATATACAGTTATACAGGTAGCTAGCTTTCTCATTTTTATTTTACATTTAGCCATGTTTTATTACTTATTATACAGTAAGGTTTTTCTTATTACTGAAGGTTATACAATGTACAGTGATCGACAATGAGTTGCTTAGTCTTTATTGGATACATTGTTGGTGTCTTATTAGGAATTCGTGTTCTTATTTTAATATTTCCAATGTTTACTGAGAATTTTAAAAAAAGAGTTTTGACTATTTATATTGTTTTAACAATTTAAAAAATTGTTTATCAAAAATGAAACCAAAGAAAGATTTTATATTGCTTGAATTAAAATAAATAAAGATGATACAGTGCATGCTAAGTACTTAGGGCAGATTTTAATGTGGCAATAGCAGACTGGTTTATATGCATTTCCCATTGCAAGTCATACTCAATTTTAGTAAACGTGGACATGGAAAATT
>CM034361.1:63570690-63615381 GCA_019925275.1 Mytilus edulis
TGTTTTCCCTCAATTGATTTATGACTTTTACTTTGTTGGTTGCTTAACGTCCAGTGGAAAATATTTCATGCATATTTAGGACGAGAACAAGTTCACGATAAATACAATAGGTAGGTTGATACAATAGAGGCCATCTGGGATGATGGTCGGGGAAATTTGGACTGCCACTGGAAAATGAGGGTATATTAGATAGGAACAGAAATTTTGCCTTGTAACAGGCCACCTACGGACCCCTCAAAGAGTTGTTGCAAGGATTCTTAAAGTTCAAAAATCGTGGCACTCTCTTTACACGAGGCATCGGATTTACGCCCCCCCCTCTTGACGGGACGTGACTGCGAACTTGATACATCCCGCACAGCCAAACGGACGCCCCACTTCGTCAAGCGTTTAACTGCCGGTCGGGAGAAGACCAAGTGACCTTTTTTCTATACCCCAGTCACCCTTGGGGTAGATACATGTATGAAAAAATGGTACTGCAAACAAAGCTCGCAAAGAAGTCCATTGCAATATCTATGATTTGTTAAAAACCTAAAAAAAACTTTGAACCAAAATCTAGATCGGCACAAAAAACAGCTTTACCTCATCACCTCCTCCTAAACACAATACTCTACATTGACCTTTGAATTTAGTTAAATTCCTCACAAAGCAGTTCTTTTTTATATATTTTCGCTAGAGGCTTTTTTAATCACATACATAAAGTTCAATAATATGAATGCTTCCTTCCGTTGATTCTAGTGCAAAAAAAAGACGAAAAAAACAAAACAAAATCCAACTGTATATTGCCTATTCATTGTACTTGACAATGCATTGTGTATAATAAAAACACAGGATGAACAATTCAGAAGAGAAATGCACATAAAAATAATGCACCGTGCACGATTTTATATCGTATAATCGTAATTTTTTTCCTCTCTGTCTGTTATGGAGTGACAATATGGCAGCTAATTAATTATCATGATTCGAAGCCGAAGTTTATCGATTGTCACCTCATAGTAAACAATCAACAAAGAAGCATGGATATTGAGCACGAGTATCACATGAACAATTGAATTGTTTTTTTAGTGACAGATCCATGCGCTTTGCGATCATCGGAGATTTATAAGAAGGTCACGATAAGGCCAACTTAAATACGATAACTGTCGGCGAATTGCTTCCTGGAAGCAGCAATTAAAAAAAGTAAACCTCTTTTAAATGTGGACAAATTAAAGCAATTTCTTCAGAAAAAAGTATATGAACATAAGTTTAATAATGACAATTATCCATTTTGTTATTATAACATATGCATCTTTTATTTGGGTTTTTGGGTTTTATATGACTTCAAACAATATATACTCATCGTACATTTCATTTTTTATTATATGCACACAATTGAAATTTTTATCCCCAAGGGTGTATTGGGATTAAAAAAAATAACACTTTGTTTTCTTCCTGCCGGAAGACACAGTTTTGGAGGTCAAACTGTGTTGTGCAAGAATCTTGAAAATATTCTGGGATGCTATGAATAACAAAGAAGCTAAATTCATTCAAGTATGGACATCACAATATAGCAACTAATGACATAACAATTAATTATGGAATAATTATGTCATAATGAAATTATCACAATTTGAAAGATTATTCATTATTCTTTCCTTTGGTACCTCATTTATAACATTTAAAGAAGGATGAGTGAATTACATCAGTTTAAAGATGTCTGATTGGGGATGAAAAATCTTTGTATTGTGCTACATTGATACAAATGAAATACAAATTTGACAATTACCTTCAAAATGTATTCTCCAATTTCCTGTTCTACCATAGTCTGTTAATACTCCAATACTCTTCACTTCAAAAGGATGCTGATTTGTCAAAATTCCCAAAACGTTGTCACCAACGAAAATGCCAGTTCCTAATTTAAGGTCTCCATCTGCCCAACTAATCCAGAATGGTAGATACACTGTACAGTTATATATATCAGGAGTCAGAAATTTAACATGCTTCCTGCTTTTAGGATCTAACGAATCGTCAGGGCGATAGATAATGAACGTGTAGTAAGTTTCAAATCCAATGCTAAACGCATACAGTGGTTCTGATGAGCTTCTTACATCAGAACTTGACAGAAGGACATGTGCCCGACCACATCTCTTTAATTCGAACACTAACGATGTTATTCCACTAAGGTCTAGGTTATACTTATTTACGTCAATAGTATAGTCCATGACATCAGCTGTACCCCACGCACCTACTTCACCGTTGACCTTGGTCGTTGCAGTGGTTGTTATATATACACCTTCAATATATAAATTTATTTAATCAGGTATTTATCTACTTTATATAATTAATATTCTACTAGCACTACAAACCATTAAAAGTCTGAAATGGCATATATCTGTACTCGACTGTTTTTACTCGACTAGTCTGAATTGGTCTAAATTTTACTCGACATTACTCAACCCCAGTCTTAACCATACTAGACTGTATTATTTGTACTTTGTCCTAATCTTTGCCATTGAAAATAGTCTGAACTATTACTCGACCAGTCTGAAACAGTCTTTATCGATTCTCGACCTGTACTCACCCTATTTATCAGTCTTAATCATACTTGTCTGAAGGTCCAAACAATACTTAGAGGGAGGGTTGGGATCCCGCTAACATGTTTAACCCCGCCGCTTTATTTATGTATGTGCCTGTCTCAAGTCAGGAGCCTGTTAATTCAGTGGTTGTCGTTTCTTTATGTGTTACATATTTGTTTTTCGTTCAATTTATCTACATAAATAAGGCCGTTAGTTTTCTCGTTTGAATTGTTTTACATTGTCTTATCGGGGCCCTTTATAGGTGACTATGTGGTATGGGCTTTGCTCATTGTTGAAGGCCGTACGACGACCTATAGTTGTTAATGTCTGTGTCATTTTGGTCTTTTGTGGATAGTTGTGTCATTGGCAATCATACCACATCTTCTTGAAATTTTCTACGTTCCTTTATACAATAACATAGGTTTCATGGTTACATAAAATAGTGATATATTCTTTTATTAAGGTAACAACCGCCAACAAAATCATTGAAATCGTTTAACATTATATAAGAAGAAAAAAACCACATTATAACTTTGGATTTATAACATGTATATTTGTAATATGATTTATCTACCGATTAAAAATTTAAAGAAATTAATAAAATTGTTCTGCAGTTGATCAGTGATGAAATATAAATTAATACCTCCTGCATAGGACAATCTCATTAAAAATATCTCCCCTGTTTACAGAGTATACAATTATAAATAACATTCATTCAAAATTCATCCTGTTTAACTTTAATCGCAAGCACTTTTGAGTACACTAGATAGACTATACACGAGTTTAAAGAAAAATAGAGCTTTCTTTTCACCTGTAAAAACACAAAAAATGTACAAAGGTAACTAAACAGTATTAAACATGTTAAAGTGCTTCTTGTTTGCCATGTCTTTAATTTTGACATAACTTGTTTATTTTCGTTTGAAATATATTTTCACTCTCTCTTTGGTACAAATTTTCTTTTTCAAAAGGTTACGAAGGATTGCTATAGAAGTTCTATTATCATGATTATATCAAATGCCTGGATAAACATGTTAAACAAAACAAAGTTTACATTTTTTCTAATTTTTTGAGGTGCTTTTTATACTATTTCTTTTTAAAATGAAACAACAATGTTCACTGTGCATTATTAACTAAAATTAACTAACATCATAGATCTCAACCAGGCTTAAGTTAATGGTGAAACGTATCCATTAATCATAAAATATATATGAAACATACAAAGTTTAATAACATTGGAAATATTAGTCACAGTTCTGTTTTGAGATTATTTGATCAGCTTGTTTTATTTCTATTTGAAAGGTGATGTATACATGTGAGTGTTAATGGATATGGTGTTGAAGATATAGTTATGTGTATTGTGAATATCTGGTTTCAATGATATACTGGATACATTTTTTTATTACAAACTGTAGTTCAAGTAATAGCCAATAGAAATAACTGTAGTAAAAACAGTTCCTAAATTGATAAAATACAATTTATAAATCTGTTGGTAATAGGACTAAGAAAAAGTAAAATCACAAAAATACTGCTCTGAGGAAAATTCAAAACGAATACTCCCTTATCCCTAAATAAATGGCAAAATCAAATGATAAACACATAAAACGAATGGACAACAACTGTCATATTCCTGCCTTGATACAGGAATTTTAATGTAGAAAATGTGGAATGAACATGGTTTTATAGCGCTAAAACTCGCGCTTGTATGACAGTTGCATCTACTTTCGTTATATTTACAACGATGCGTAAACAAAACAGACATAATAGGTAAAATAGTCAAAATATGGTTACAGCAGTCATCACTGTGTTACAATCTCAAAACAAACAGACATTTAAAAAAACACATATTGCTTTGCGTGTTTAACGTCGGAAAAAGTTAACATCACATAGGACGATTGTTTGTCGTTCAGTGTATATTCAAATAAAACTTATAATTTCACATAGACAATGGTGGTAAACAGGGTTAAGAAATCAAAAGTTAATGTAAGTAAGGATTCATTTCAGAAACAGACCGAGATTTAAAATTATCCAGAAGTTCTTTAACATTTTTAAGAATTCATATATGGTTAATACCACTACGCGAGTAAAATGGTTTTGTCGTTTGTCGTTCAAAGAATTTTCAAATTTATGATAGAACAAAAACATAATGATATATAAAAGAATAATAACATAATGACGGGATCTTTCAAAGTACAGACCCTTATGAAACTGAATTGGTGGCCGCAAACTTGCAGCAGACTTGCTGCAAGCTTGCGACAAACCAAAAGTTTGCAGAAACACAGAAAATAGCATTTGCAGATGTTTGCCGCTAGCGTCAAACTTCCGGCAAAAATTCCTGCAAGCTTGCGGCAAGTTTGCAGAAACATCAATGTTTGCCGTAAGATTGCCAGAAAGTTTAAAATAAAAAAGAATGTTTGTAGCAAGATTGCAGAAAACTTTGACCATTCAATATGTTTGCCGCAAGATTGCAGAACACTTTGACCATTCTATATGTTTGCCAGAACATTGCAGGAATTACACAATATTGACTGGGCATGCCTAGTTGACACTTCCTGAATGCTTACAATTTGAAATTGTGGCTAGGTCATGTTGGTTGTCTTTGGAAATGCATTTCACATATAAGAGACCAAGGAGGCATTTTGGTTCAATAATGTGGGATAATCGGTATGTAATTGTGTAAGTACAAATTATTCATAGAACTGCATGTTTTAATAAAATAATTAATATTATCATCATACATAATTAAGTAAGCTAGTAACTATATATACATGTATGTGTGATTGAAAAACTTAAGCTATCATAAGTTTGAATTAGTTACTGATATACTGCACCATTATGATCATGTTTATAAAGATTAAGTTAAATTCTGAAATGCAATTATACCTGGCTTTATACTCAATACATCTTGAGATTTTACCTTTTTCAGTTTTTAATACAGGTATATTATGTCATTTGAGAATGACTCCTGCCACTTTTTCAAAACTAAAATGCATGTATGTATTTCCTCACATCTCCTGAGTTTGCAAGAATTCTTTCAATGACTGTTTGTAAAAAGACAGGAATTGACTTTTCAAAATGTTGCTGTGTAATTGGAAAGAGATAAATTGAATGTGTCTACACACATGACATTGGTATATGTGTAGTTCCTGCACGTTTTCCGCAAGTTTGCAACAAACAAATAAAAAATAAAATTTGCATAATTATGTTTTCCGCAAGATTGCCGCAAACTACATTTGCATGGTAAAATGGTTGCGGCAAGTTTGCCGCAGGGGCTTATTTTCCGGTCAAGTTATATATGGATTCGAGCGTCACTGATTAGTCTTCTGTAGACGAAATGCGTGTCTGGCGTATATACTGAATTTAGTCCTGGAGTTTATGATGAGTTTAGTTATAAGAACGAACCAAAGAAACACAAAAAGTCGCATATACAAAACACACCAGCAAAAATGAAAGATAATACCAACACAACGATGGGATATGTAAGTACCAAGCCTCGTCAAATGGATATCACATAAAACAGACCAGACAGTAAAAGTAATATCAATAATTGAACAAAGACAAATAAGAGAACAATATAACACGTTGTTAAGATGATAAACAACGTCAGTACGCAGAATCTATACATGTATTATTTGTGAAGTTGATATTGAATATTTATCAACCAGGTCTTGGTACTTATGGTGAACTTTATTTTTTTTAAAAGGACGACACATTTGTTTACATACCCCGGATGCATCACCTTTCTGCTCAAACATGTCATTTAAAGGATACAATTGATACTACATTTTATACAATGATATAGATATTTATAGCAAAACTCAACATACCATCAGTTTTATACGTCAGTACACAGAAAAGTAGAATTTTAAACATCTGATCTGTCTTGAAAACCATTTTCACTATGTTCATAGGTCCCGGTAAACGTCTGTACATTAATGCCAACTGTACAGCAATCATGTCTCTCTATATTCTGGATACTTATTTATCATTGATCATTTTGTTTTAACCTTAACGAAAACGTCAGTCTCATATTTTTCTTTTGATAATTAACTTAAATTATTCATATTAATGTGTTACACCTGAAACCAGTGTCGTGGTGTCAACGGGAATATAGATCAAAAGTTTTTAACCTAAATGAACAACCATTTCATATTTTTCTTTTGAAACATTCTAACAATAAACTTAAAATATTCATATTAATGTGTTACACCTGAAACCGGTGCCTTGATGTGGACGGAAATATAGATCATAAGTTTTTAACCTAAATGAACGACAATTTTATATTTTTCTTTTGAAACATTCTAACAATAAACTTAAAATATTCATATTAATGTGTTACACCTGAAACCAGTGCATTGATGTCGACTTAAGTAAGGATGACACTTAATCGGTGTATATTGACAAAATTATCGACAAAAAGCTGTCAATGTGTTTTGACAAAATACCAAAAGGTTTCTTGTTTAATTTCAAGTAGAACTATTGAAGATTTGATATGAATTTTAGGGGATTTTCAAATGGAAGTGACAAAGCTATTTACAGATATGTAAAAATTGAGATGTCCCCAAATTCTTTTTTGTTGTTGATTAGAATCAACTAGTTTGTTGTTTTCATTAAAATATCAAATTGAGTGAATAAACGTTAAATTTAATAGAAAAATAACGTCTTAACACTGTAAAAATGCAATTGTTGAATTTTTTTTTACATTCAAAATTACTTTGATTAAAAGCTATTAAATAAAATAAGGATTCATGAATAACTTTTTCATTTTTCAAATTTATAAAAAAAAAGTTTTCAAAGCTACTATCATTTAACAGGTCTTCAAATTGGCCAACATGTTCAAAGGAGTTTCACAAAAAAATTTAGCAACAAACACTGCAACTTATAAGTTAATCATGAATTTAAACGGTATATTTTAATGTATTGTATATCAAACAATAAATAAACATATGAAGCATCAAATCGATATTTCCTCATATTGTTTTTTTCAGATATCGTGAGTTTGATTGATCCGTAATTATTATTCATCAAAACATTTAATAATGAAAGGTGTGTACGTTGTAGACGTAATTAGATAAATCATAATGATTAAATATATATATAGACCTATGAATGAATAGAAATTATAAAGTTTACGTAAATATCATTTTTCATCACTTAATATTTTCCTCGAATTTCCGTTCACATACTTGTTAAAAGCTATGCATATTTCGGTTTAACATTATGAAAGTATTTATGAATTACCGGTTTTAGGGAAAACGGTAGTATTAAAATTTCCCAGCATTAGGTTGGCCTTTTGTGTACCCAAGGTAGGTGAAGGAAGTCAAATTAGGAGCGCTGTGATAGGATGTAAGGAAACAATATATCATTTATCTATGAATAAGTACAGTGTTAATATTCACAATATACATTTTAAAACCTATTGAAATATTTTCTACAGAATTATTCGAAAAGACTTGCAAAATTTCATAAATTTGGTGCAAAATGACGGTGGGCATGGATAACATAAACATGCTCCGTTGGAAGCTGGTCATGATACTATTTGGCTTTAATTTTTAAAACAGAATAATAAAGTACTAACACAACATATAACTGTTTTACCCAGGCTTTTATCTTAAAATGGGGTACATTTAGAAAATTTTAACATTGTCGCCTATGGCAGAATATATAGTACCGTTTTCCTTTTATTCAGCTGTCTTAACTACTAAATTTTAAGTGAGGCTTTTCTATGTAAAACAATGTTATTTTGAAGTACGCAATTTTAATGACGTTACACTTCTTTCAAAGTAATTTGGTTCTCTGATTTTAGATATGACTTTGAATTCTAAATCCGTACACATTTTTAAAATTCTAAAACCCCTTTAAATGAAGCATATTTGCCTTATCCGGGTTTGTACAGTAAATTGATTGCCAGATATTTTGTCGAGATCGAATAACACATTTGCATTACCTACAGTCAACAAAACTCTTTTATACAAATTATACTCTACAAACGAGAAGCAAAAACGTATAACCATAATAGTAATCAAAGATACCAGAACTATAATTGTATACGCCAGATACGCGTTTCGTCTTCATAAGACTCATCAGTGTCGCTCAGATCAAAATAGTTATAAAGCCAAACAAGTACAAAGTTGAAGGGATTTGCTGACCTAAAATTCTAAAAAATTGTGCCATAAAACTGATATTCAATAGTATATGATTTTTAAAGATGTACTAAAACGCGGTTTACATTTAACAATTACACTTATAACAGTTTTGAGAAGAACAAAACATGTGTTGTAAGGCCACACCAATTTCATTTATATTTTTTATGGATTTTCCCGCTCCTGTTTGTGAGAAATCAAGTTTTAAACAAAAAAAACCTACCGCTTCTGTATTTTTTTGGTCCGCATGCCGATTCAAGTTTTTTTTCTCCA
This sequence comes from Mytilus edulis, assembly GCA_019925275.1. NCBI lineage: Eukaryota > Metazoa > Mollusca > Bivalvia > Mytilida > Mytilidae > Mytilus > Mytilus edulis. The sequence continues at coordinate 63,579,656 of CM034361.1, forward strand.
TGACGCTTTCTTTTGCATATTGTAATCATATCTGGATTTAAACGCACGTGTCAATCAATAAAAAGAGAAAGGAAATATAAAAATCAAAATTTCAAGCCATCAGTTGTTGTTGTTACTGCTCAATACCGAGGACATGCAATCATTGAACAAACGGCTATCCGTTCATCATTTATATTCGAAGATATCTTTTATGAAGCCAAACGGGTAAAGTCTGTCAATATATCGTTTGATGATATCAAACACATGCAAATTTGACAACAGCCGTCGCCGTTGGCATCACCTATCATAGTCCGAGATTATTCTGACGTCCAACGGCTGTTTTGCCAGACAAGCTGAACAGCCATTTGACGTCAGAGATATTTCGGACTACACATATCAATGTTGGCATTATTTCTGTGTTGGGAGAGTTAAACTGTAAATTTGTGAATTTTAAAATAGAAAGAAGAACCATCTCCGATCTACACAATAATCTAAATGAATTACCAATAGGTCCCCCCAAAAAATGTGTTTGCAGTGTGTATGAAAAAACAATAGAACCTCCTAAATAAAACAAAACGGCAAGGAGAAAATGATAAGCCCAGAGAGACTGTTGTGTGACCTTATTGGCCTAGCTAGTACTATAGAGTGTGGGTGGTCTTCAGATACTTAAGAATCAGGGACAATTGTGCAGAATTGACCTTAAAATGCTTTGTGGTATATAGACAACATCCATAAAAGACTGCAATTTACTGTGAAATATGAAAAAATCCTATAATCAAAATCAAATATATCCAATATTAAAAACAATATTCATTCCTATTACTAGTATCCAATTCACAGTAGTAGCTAGTTTTGATGAGAACACATATCCTTCTGTTTTGTTTTTAGTTTCCAAGCACAGATCTTAATATAACAACAAAGAGATGCGGTTAATTGCCAATAAGACAACTATCCATCAAAATTCAAAAGAAGTAGATGTAGGCAATTATAGGCAACCAACACCTCTTCATTCATGAGAAAATCCCATGTTTTGTTTAGGGCCTTTCCAGAATTGTGTGGGGGAAGGAAAGCATCTGTATGAAAATTTGATGGGTGGTGGGTATTTAAAAAAAAGATTACCTGAACATTTAAATGAAATATCCAATTTCAAATGTATGCATGGTGGGGTCAGGTAGTCCAGTAGTCAGCACATTTTTGCTGACATGAATTATCATTTATATAGATATATATAAAATTAACTGTTTACAAAATTTTGAATTTTTGAAATACTTAGGCTTTTCTACCTCAGGCATAGATTAACTAAGCTGTATAAATTTGGCAAAACTTTTAGGAATTTTGTCCTCAATGCTCTTCAACTTCGTACTTTATTTGGCCATTTTAATTTTTTGGTATTCAAGCGTCACTGATGAGTCTTTTGTAGACGCAACACAAGTCTGGCGTATACAAAATTTAGTCCTGGTATCTTTGATGAGTTGATCAAATAAAAAGTGCCTTCTTTCCCTCTTCCCCCTATACATTTTTTTAACAGCCCTTGGTCATGTTGGTAGAATTTAATTAAACATTAATAATAATAATAATAATAATAATAATGAAAATTTATAAAGCGCCCTATATAAAAAATAAAAATTACTCTAAGGCGCTGTACATACACATGGTAATTAAAACAAATCAATGACAATAACATAAAACATAAAGAATACATCGTGTCAGATTCAAATACTGAAATAAAAAATGCCTACCATGAAATAAAAGGTCAATACGAAATACATGTTAAAACAAAGAATAAAAAAATAACAATATAGGATAAAAGCATGCAGAACAAGCAAAAACTCTAAAACGAAATACAAAGAGTAAAAAAAAAAAAAAAGCCCGTAAAAAAGAAAAGAATTCAATCTAATTAAAAGCAATACGATAAAAATGAGTTTTTAACTGTATTTTAAAACACTCTAGGGACTTGCATTGTCTTAAACTGTTCGGGAGATTGTTCCATAGAGATGCCGCTACCCAATCAAATTGTCTTTCACCGTACGTCTTCGTTCTCACTTTTGGAACGGTGAGTAGTTTTGTGGAACTTGAACGCAAAGATCGGTTTGGCACGTGTAGATTGACTAGTTCCCGGATGTAAGCAGGGCCAATGTCATTCAAAGCGCAGTACACATAAGTCAGTATTTTGTATTGTGGTCTATATTGGACGGGTAACCAATGTAAATCAGCAAGTATCGGTGTAATATGTTCATGTTTTCTTGTCCTGGTGATAAGACGAGCTGCTGTATTGTCAAAAAAGGCTGTTCACCCAAATGTTACAAACTGAAAGTATCAATAATTGTCAAATGTTTTGCATGCTCTTTACATTGTGAAGGTTATTTGTATTACAATTTCTAAGTCACATTTAACATGTTTAAGAGTGTTTGTTTTCAAATATTTGCTGCTGCAAGGTAATAGAGTCTTCAGTTGTTTGCTTAGAGTCAGAATAATGTATTCAAATGGGATAACAGGCTTTATGCATCAACACATCGGTGCTTCTCCGTCTTATTCTGTGTGTATAAAACTTAAAAAAAAAAAAAAAAAAAAATTTCGGTCGCTCCTGTTGCAGACCACTCGTCTGTCAAAAACTCATTTTAAAGATTTTTTTAAAAATAAAAATAAATCGCTCGCTCGCCCAATATTTGTTAGAGCAAATGTCCGAAAACTATTTATCAAATTGGTTTGGCCTAATTGATAGATATATATCTATCAAACTTGGGATTTAGTATTATTTAGCTAAACGAATTAAAAAAAAACTGTTTCATATTCGTTTGTAGTTTCTGGTTTATTTTTCTAACTATAGATCTTAGTAATGTAAAGAAAAAACATTAACATCAGGTTTATACCATTCCAACTTTTAATTTATTGCAATTCCGAACACAATTTTATAAGGCGTTTAATGTTGAGTGCTATGTAGAGATGTAAAGTAAATCTATTTATCAGTAAAATGCAGAATAACAAAATTTCCTTATATACTATTTTTGGTCTTGCAGATGAGCTTCTGTGAACTTTCATAGATGTAACATTCAATGAAACTTTACAAATTTATCATGTTATCAGAATTTAATCCGATATTTTCTTTGTGAATGTTATCTGTAACAAAATCATCTACCGTAAAAATAATTAAAAGGAAATGTTTCTTCTGATTTTCTCTCAATCATTAAAAAGCTTCTGCATTAAAATGTAAAACAAATTGTAACCTGTGCGTGTGCTTCAATAAGATAAACACATAAATCGCTAAAACTGCCCTTTAAGTAAATGACGGTCTCATCTGTAGCTACTGAAGATTGTTTAGGCATAGGTTATTTTACATTAAAAATGTATACCACACCGAGGGATGTCAGGATTGGTCAAATGAAATACCGACCGTAAAAATAAAGAGCTGGAATGAAGAGAACACTTAATCATGATGAATATATATATATTATCAGCTGATAAAGGTAGCGCTGTTGTCGTCATGGACAAATGTGACTACATTCAAGAGGCAGAACGTCAACTCTCTGATGAGAGATTTTATAAGAAATTAGACACTGACCCCACCCCTCAGTTCAACAAAGAGATCACAACAAACCTGAAAAACATGTGTGAACAGGGGCATATTGATGAAGACACATTTAAATACCTAAAACCTGAAAAATCAAAGCCCGGGCGTTTCTATCTTCTGCCTAAAATTCATAAAGTCAATAATCCCGGTAGACCAATTGTTTCCGCCAATGACCACCCTACAGAGAAAATATCAGAATTTATTGACTTTCATCTGAGACCACATGTAGAAAATTTACCATCCTATATACAAGACACAACACACTATCTTAAGAAAATGGAATCTCTGAACCCTCTCCCACCTGAAACGTTCCTTGTTTCGCTTGATGTTACCTCCCTCTATACTAACATCCCCCATGACGATGGTATTGAAGCCTGTAGGGAAGTCTGGAACTCTCGTAACACCTTACATCCACCAACTGAATGTCTCATCCAGCTTCTAACTTTGGTATTGAAATGCAATAACTTCGTATTTAATGGCGAACACTTCCTCCAAGTTAATGGAACAGCAATGGGAACAAAGATGGCCCCGTCTTATGCCAATATTTTTATGGGGAAATTAGAACAAAGAATTCTCAATGCATCTCTTCATCAACCCCTCTCTTGGTTTCGATTTATCGACGATATTGACATGAAGTGGGACAATACTGAACAAGAACTAAATCTGTTCATTCATCATGCCAACAATGCCCATCCCTCAATAAAATTCACATATGAAATCTCTGACTCTAAGATCACATTTCTTGACACTACAACGCAATTGAGGGATGGAAACATATTAACAGATCTGTATTGCAAGCCCACAGACAAACATCAATATCTATCTCCTTTGAGTTGCCATCCCAAACACTGCACCAAGAGCATTCCCTACAGCCAGGCCATACGAATAAAAAGGATTTGCTCCACCAACGATATTGCAAAAAAACGTCTACAAGAACTTCGAGGTCACCTTAAACATCGGGCTACAAAAGAAAAGACATTGATAAAGGTTTTTCTCGTGCTAACAACATCAGCCGAGATGAGCTTTTACAATATAAAGAAAAAAAGGTCAACAAGAGGGTGCCTTTTGTGTTGAATTACCATCCAAAATTTGACAACTTATCTCACCTAATCCGCGAAAATTGGAAAGAGATAGAAACACATTCAAAACTATCCAAGATCTTTCCCGAGCCACCTGTACTGGCATTCCGTAGGCCCAAAAGCCTTAAAGACTTGCTGGTGAGAGCTGATTTATCCTCTCAAGCAGGCTCATCATCTATGGATCTTGCAAGGGTTGCGGAAACAAACGATGTCTGACTTGCAAACAAATACTGCATACCCAGACAAATAAAGTAAAGCAGAAACTAAAATAATAATGTTTGTGCTGTATTAATAAAGATCAGAGAAGAACTAACACAAAATTATTACATATTTTAAACAAAATATATCCTATCTGTAACTTTTTAATAGGTTAAATAAATATATGGCATACTTTAATGTTTTAAAATGCAATATATACCTTTTTATTCTAACTGTAGGCAGAATAATGAGGTATCCAAACCGCATTAGCAAGAATAAAATGTCATAATACTTAACTCGTTATATATGCATACACTTTTTCTCAATAACATCGATAGAAGGGTACAGTTCTAAAAAACAAGAAAAGTGTGGCTACTAAGAAGGACCACATATAATCATAACCAGTAGTTTATAATTACACCACACGAAATCCCGGATTTGAAGAGGTACGCAAATGTTATGTAAATGTTTTTAGAGACCGACAAATGGAAATCTTTGTCATGTATTTTTCTATGATGTAAATTTATCCGCAAATGTGTTTCTTTGTCCAGGTAGCAAAGTATCATCATTCAAATGATTTTATAGGGGTTATAAAGTGTAAGGTGCATCTACATTATCCTGGTATGTAAACCAATTCAAAACGAGAACTTTATAGAGGGGTGTAAAGCAACATTTCCTTTAATCTACAGAGACCTGTCAAATATATAGTAAAGAAATAATTTTGTTAGTCTTTATTGTCGACTGAAATGTATGTCAAATCAGAACATATCAAAAGCCTTTGAACATATTCCGAAATGTATGGTAAATACATAGATTTGCAGACAATTTTTTAACTAAGAAATGCGGTCAAATGATAATATCAATGACATGTGTAAATATATTGGGCATATGCAACTTTGAATGCATATGCAAATAAATGATAAAGAAAGATATTTCAGACAGCTAGAAATGTATGTGTAAATATATTGGGCATATGTAACTTTGAATACATATGCAAAGAAATGATAAAGAAAGATATTCAGACAGCTAGAAATGTATGGTAAATAGATATATTTGCTTTTAATTTGCTGATATATTAAAAAGATGCAGATTATATTGACAAATATTGCATTAGCCTTACTGGTCAAGCTATGATATGACAAATATAGCTGATTTGGGATTGGTTTTGGCATATTGGTAATATCATTTATTATACATGTATTTTGATAATTTCGTTTTAATAAAAAATAAAATAAAAAAAAATCGGATCTTCATGATCGGTTCTTGATCTCTTCTCGAGCTCTGTTTGATGTACTGCGTAAATTTCTTTATCCATCAACATCTTGTTACTCGGTAAGTTAGGATGGTTCATTCGCATAAAACGATAGTTTCCTTCGAGTATCGCTTTGAAACTTCTGGAATTGCACGAGTCATAATTCACTCTGTTTATAAAACATATATATATTTTTAAAGAGACATATAATACTACAATATGTATTATATATGTTACTGCAGAGTATATATAATTATATACATATTAAGCCTTAACAATACTACATGCGGCCTCGGTATCAAATTTAAATCGATACCATTCGGAAGGTTATCGATCGATTTATCAAGTTTTTATAAAAAGTCCAAGTTTCTGAAATAGAAATATTCCTTCATAATATTTGACACAAAACACATCTTGAGAGAATGTCTTTTAAGAATCGGCTAGTTTGCACAACTACTTAAACGTTAAATCTATTGACGAACATTTCACTTTTGTAATATTTGTTTTCCTTATCAGTTAAGTCCAGTCGCGAGATGTTGAACTCCGTGTGCTACATGAAGCTCTCTCTGCAAAAACTGTATTGTGAGTGAGGATGAATGTTAAACATTACTAACAAAGAACCAGCGAGTCACGTGTCATAATTGACACACAATTTACCAATGAAATCAAACAAAGTCGATAGATAATATCATTCCATCGACGAGATGTCGCCCTTCCTCCGATCAACGGTGTTTATCAGCAGTGAAATGTGACAATTATCACCTTTTACAGAAATATCTGGTCCGAAAAGATCAATAGAAGACCACCGCTAGTATCAATATCCCTCATTCTAATGCAACAACGTTTGTAACGTTCATTTTGATTGGATAACGTCACGTTCTTACATGGCATCAATTGACAATTGATGCTATGGGACCTACGCGCAAGCGCAGACGGCATATGACAGATTTTAAATACATGTTTTAACGTGGTTTTCTGTCAGTTTCATTAGAATGGAGATAACAATATTGTATTTTAAGCTCCGACGGCATCAATTGGGGATTTGATGGTCGCAAATACCCGTTTACTGTCTCCGCTAACGCGTCGCCAGTAAACTTAATTTGCGACCATCAAATCCCCAATTGATGCCGTCGGAGCTTAAAATACAATACAGTTATCTCCTAAATATAAGGCACAAACAATTATCATATCTGTATGATTAATAACATTATACATTGTCCTAAAACAATGCTCCCGTTGTAATTTGATTGTGTTGTTTTTAAATACGCAAAACTAAAATAAGTTATCGAACTATCAGTCATTCGATATCTCATTTATCGCCTATTCTATCCTAAAATTTTACAGCTTTCATATGTACTTTGACAGGAATCGTATTTTGTCTTTCATGATCAAATAAGTTTTAATTTAATTTTATTTTTTATTTTTTTGGCAATAATTACATTTAACATATACTTTGCACACTTTTTTAATTGAAATAACAAGAATTGGTGTGACAAAGTCATTTTGTTTTAACATAATTCAAGAAGATGTGTAAACGACAAATACATATTACAATTACTCTTCAATCTTTTGACTCTCTTTGGCAAATTTCAAACAAAAGAAAAGTTATAAAAACATTTTTTAGGCTTGGATCAGCATCTCAAAAACTTACGGGTCTACACAACATATACTATACACACAACACAAAAAACAAATGACAGTCACAATACAAGTACATGTAACTTACTCAAACAGAAGGTACAAAGACCTATCTTATAAAAAAACCATGGAAAACATATCTTTAAAAGATAAAAGGCAATTGTACCCTGTACAACAAGACGAAGTCTAGACTTATAGTTTTAGCGGAAATGACAGTTATATGATTCGTGTTTGAACAATGGAATATCTTGCACTTCTTTCTTCAAAATATTTTACGCAAAGTCGTAAAATAACTACATGTATCATTTGTACTTTAACAGTGGAGTCGGAAACATGTATCATTGTACTTGCTTTTCATACAGGCGGGAAAAAGGAAGGAGGGGCAAAATACATGAACTATCGTTATATTCAAATCGCATTGATAAACGTTTAAAACTCTAAATAAGTTGAAATATTAAAGAATATTTTCCAATAAAAAGATAAACAAGAAAGTGACAAGCCTCTGTGTCTATGAATATATCAAGGCACATTTCTGATTTTTCAATCTTTAACTCGCATCATGCTTTGGTACCTGGTGAATAAAAAGTATTCGTCCGATTGGCTATCATACAACATCTTTTTTTACATACAACTTCTCCGTTAACGATGTTGTAATACCTATTCAGGTTGAACTTCAATTTAAATATAAAAAAGAAAATGTGGTATGATTGCCAATGAGACAACTATCCAAAAGACCAAAATGACACAAACACTAACAACTATAGGTCACCGTACGGCCTTCAACAATGAGCAAAGCCCATACCGCATAGTCAGCTATAAAAGCCCCGATAAGACAATGTAAAACAATTCAAAAGAGAAAACTAACGGCCTTATTTATGTAAAAAAATGAACGAAAAACAAATATGTAACACATAAGAAAACGACCATCACTGAGTTACAGGCTCCTGACTTGGGACAGGCATATACATACATAATGTGGCGCGGTTAAACATGTTAGCGAGATCCTACCCCCCCCCCCCCCCAACCTGGGACAGAGTGGTATAACAGTATAACATAAGAACAAACTATAAAAATCAGCTGAAAAAGGCTTAACTCATCAGATAAAAAAAATACAAGTGAACGTGGCCGGGTAGGCTTATATATGGAAGTTTTAGTCCTTTCGGTACCAAGCGTGACCTGTAGAATTTAATTACTATGATTTTTAATTAGTTAATTATGCAAGTTGCAAATCTGGCAGAATCTATCAATGCAAATGCCTATATATTCAAATAACTATTCAAAGTGTTAATTCATAAATTAATAATCATTGTAAAGAATGCTACAAAAATATGATGGGATCAAATGTAAAAAGAAATGTTGACGTAAATTGCTTTTGGCAAGAGACGCACACTCATTTCACGATTGTATCAACTAAACAATGCACACAAGTTATGGACTAGTACTGGACCCGTATTAACTAGCATTGGGAATCGCATGTCATTGTCCAGATACATTTGTACTAGCAATAGCGGTTTTTTTTATTGTAATTTTGTGTGTGTGGGGGATGTTGTTTTTTGTTCGTTTTTTTTTTTTGGGGGGGGGGGGGGGGTCTGTAAAATACTGCTTTCCTGTGATGCATCAACTTATTAGGGTCTAGTTTGTTAGGACAAGTTTTGCGCTCGAAAAAACTGCAGTCGCTATTTTCATCAACATATATAATATTGAGATGCCCCTGATCACTATTACAATTTTTCAGTAAAAAAAAAATGTTGATACACATCATATGCTATGAGAATTCAAAGACGATTCAAGAAGATCAAATTAAAAAAATAACCGAGCGTTCCGAGAAGGATCAAAAGTAAAATATATATGATAAAAGAGGGTCTAGAAAAGGAGGGAGTTGGGTGTTCTTTTATTCTTAATATTATTTACGCCATAGTTTTCTGTATTCTATACAAATTTTGCATGTTATTCTCTATTCTTTATATTCTAGAGGCACACCATTCTTTATTCTTAAACTGTTAGCCTATCTTTTTCTCTTTCTATTCTTTTTTTTATTTTCAATGCAGTTTCGTGTTCCCCTGCAAGTGGGCAGTTTTTCTTCGTATTCCAAATAAAATTAACGGTACCAATTTTCTTGCACCAGATGCGCATTTCGACAATACATGTCTTTTCAGTGATGCTCGTGGCCAAAATATTTGAAATCCAAAGCTTGTATAAAAGATGAACAGATGATAATCCAAAAGGTCCAAAAAGTATAGCCAAATCCTAAAGGAATCAGAGCTTTGCAAAACTGTGTACTAATATCAAGAAACTCGATACCGAATGGCATTTCTCCCGATTCCTAAGTTTCTTAACACACTTTTACTTTTAATCGAGTTACATCGGAATGAAAAAGATATTTAAAATTGAGAATGGAAATGGGAAATGTGTCAAAGAGACAACAACCTGACCATAGAAAAACCAACAGCAGAAGGTCACCAACAGGTATTTAATGTTGTGAGAAATTTCCGCACCCGGGGGCGTCCTTCAGCTGGCCCCTAAACAAATACATGTATATACTAGTTCAGTGATAATGAACGCCATACTAATTTCCAAATTGTACACAAGAAACTAAAATTAAAATAAAACAAGACTAACAAAGTCTAGTGTTGTAAACTACATGTATATAAAGCAATCTATGGAATTGTGAAAATAAGGTCCACATTGGTCAATCACATACTTATAATATAGAATAGAATATAATAGAATATTTTTATTTGCCAAATTAGGGCCCCAGGAGGGCATATCATACAGACAATAATATTATAAACAATAACATATGTAGAACACTGACAATAAAAGATATGTAACTAGTGTTATAAAATTAATAAAATAAAAGTAGCAATGTAATATTATTATTATTGCTGACATCAGTGACTCAAGTTCACCCGGTAAGTGTATTTTCAATTTGAAAAGACAAAGAAGAGGCATGAGTAGTTTGTGGGGAGAAAATATAAAGAAAATGCCAAAAAAAAACCACAATTTAAGCACTTGCACATTTGACTATGAGGTATACTGCAAATAATATCAGATTATTACATGGCATTTTTCATATCGCATGTATTATCAGCCCTAGGTTCAATATCAGCCCAAGAGCCGCATGGCTCGAGGGCTGATATTGACCGAGAGCTGATAAAACATGCGATATGAAAAATGACATGTTATGATCTTTTTATCATATGCTTCAACAATGGAGAAAAATAACAATTTCATATATATTGATCCTTTTTCGTGGTTCCCCAATAGAAGTTCAAAGTGAAAAGTTCACGCACGCAGGACCCAAAATTTAGTACATTCGATATGAAATCTTTCTATCATATGCCTCAACAGAAAGGAAAAACATGTTAATAAGGACGGAACGACAAAAATAATTGATCAATATACATAATTAACACTGTTTGGAAAAGTCAACTTTTTTTCAAAGTAACTTTCTAAATTATGTTTGAAACTTTTTTTTATCATTTTACAAAATATACTTTCCAGTATCCAAATATTTTTGTTGACAGTACACTACTTTGTAATGTTTTTCAGTGAAAACGTAGCATTGAGGTGTATTTACGGAATTTTCCGAGTATCACCGGAATGCCATGCGATAACGTTACGGAAGTATTATCTCACAAAGGATATTTAATATGACTTATCTGCGGAAAGAACCAAGCGTCGGTGCTTAAAGTCCCTACTTGTACTTAATGCAGATGAGTCAAAGTCCTAAATCATTTAAAATATATTTTAAAATACATATTTTTAGGGTTATAGATTCTGGGTCCAGTCAGCAAGGATCATCAAGGGACGGTGCCAGAGAATTTGAAATTCTTCTTATGATCTGTGCAGGCTTAAGGGCATACGATACAGTTTTGATCCTGTATTTACAAGTTCATGAAAATTTGCATATAGGCTATTTTTTACCTGATTAAATCAAATATGTAATAAAAAATATACCTTCATGTGCTACTTTTTGAGTAAAATGAGGTCGAAATTTTGTATATTTGCTCGAAATTCAGATTTGTGGCCGTAATTTCTTTTTCGAAAGAAAGACATAACTTTTTTGTTATAAAAGATAAACAACATTTGTTTTTTGTTAAATAATCGGTAATTTCTGTATTTTATAAATATCCTAAAAAAATATGCAATTTTTTATTCAGAAATAACTCATATTTATCAAATGTTCATGAATTGAGGAAAAAACGTTATTTTTTACTGCATGTTTATCAAAATTAAAAAAAATCCTCTATTTACAGCTTTTTAAATTTTGGGTCACATAATCTCCCTGCAAAATGAAACAAAATGCCGTTTTGAAAAATAGGGGTCCATGAACTCGTTTTCAAATTAAATCAGTTTGAATGATAAAAATCAGTCGAAAAATGCATCTTTTCCCGATATGTCACAGTTTGACGTCGCGAAAATAACAAATTACGTTAGCAACGTCATTACCTTCCCTGTAACTGTATCGTATGCCCTTAACAGGGTATCCAAATTCAGATTAAAGAGTTATATTGAGATTAGTTATTGCAGATTATGTTGTCCTTCAATTCTTAGTATCTTCTATATATGCAAATAGTACATTGGGATCCTAATTATTCATATACAAATTAATTTGTTATTAATATTTAAATTTTGAAAGTTTGGACATGATTTAAATATTTTTTGCATCAATTTCTCTATTTTTAATAAATGCGTGTCACATTTAAATAAAAAAATGAACTTCATCCTCAACCTCACCTGAGGTGCACTTGAGACAAATTCGGTTTTGTCGAAGAGTACCCTGGTATCTACCAGATGCAATTTGCAATTTGTGAGCAGATATTCTTAATCTAGTAATACAAGTTCCTTTGCTCAAAATGTCGCATTATTGACAAATAATTTTCAAAACCGAAGTTGCACTAGAATGTTACATAAGTTAGTAGTTTAATATCTTTATGTATATCTAGCTGTTGGTTCCACAATGCAGTATAGTATCCCTTAATAATCAGACCACAGTGTAGTTTTAATGTTGAATATTTTCAGGAATATGCTTTTCCATGTCTGACATGTTTTCCCTTAAAATACAAATGAGCCATACCAAGAGTTTTTTTTTAATTTTTCAATAGATGGCTTTGTTCTTATATACGGAGAAGAAAGACTAAAAACTAACGTAATATCCAGGATTGTATACTGAATCCATGCATCTAAGATGCATGCTTTTTGTATTAGTTGTTATTTAAATATCTTTCAACTAATTGTCAGTAACTGCGAGTAGTCTAAGATCTGTACTTCAAGTATTTTGGTTGTTCGGATGTACATGTAAAAGTACCTTTCCATGTCCACTATGTTTTTGTTAGATGTATTCTATTTATATCCATCTGATGAGTTAAGCCTTTTTAACTGATTTCTTGTTTATTCTTATGTTGTAAAATTACACCACTGTCCCATGTTAAACTGGGTCCGGTAACAAGAAATTTTATTAAGAGCGGTCGTAAGTATTGAATTAAGGGGGAGATAAGATCATTCTAAGAACACCCAAATAGTGTAAATCAAAGCTCCCTCAGGTTGTTCGTAGATCGCTCTTATTTCTCCCTTAAGTTGCATCGTAATAGTTTTCAATTTACGAGTTCTTAATAATTTTCTGGTGTCTCCGTTTTTGGTTCCTCTCAAATAAATTAGAATCATCTTAAATGAATCATAGTAACGTTTTAATGAACGATTAAATGCGCATAACAATCAACTACCCATTTAACCTAAGGAAAACAATTCTGGCCGCAGACCACCATTATTCTTCCGGCCCTTTTTTGATAAAAGTAAAATTGAATTTAAAAATGTGCACCGCTTCAAACATGAAATTATTTTAACTGCTTATAGAACATTATTATTTTAATAAAAATATGCTTGTCTCAGGACAATCCTTTTGAGGGCCTTATATTCACCAGGCCAATGGTGGGATTTGAATCGAGTATAAATGACGAGTCTCAAATGACGTAGGCTTATTTGTCTATCCTACCGTTCATTTCGGTCAAATAACTACTAGAATGGTTTACTATAATAATTTGTAATTTAGATGGAGAGTTGTCTCATTGGCACTCATAACACATCTTCTTATATTTTTTCATTTTAAACAATATTTTTTTTCACATTTTAAAAGCCTTCTTACAAAAAATAAAATCAAAAAATTACCTAACTCCGAGGAAAATTCAAAACGAAAATTAGGTCCTTAACCAAATGGCAAAATCAAATGATGAAACACATCAAACGAATGGACGACACTTGTCATATTCCTGACTTGTTACAGGCATTTTCAAAGTGTAAAAACATGATGGATTGAACCTTGTTTAAAGAGCTGAACCTCTCACTTGTATGACAGTCTTGTCAAATTCCATGATATTGATTACGATGCGTGAACAGAAAAGACACAATAGGCAAAAAATGTAAAAAATACTGGTAAGGCTGTACGGTGACCTATAATTGTTAGTGTTTGTGTCATTTTGGTCTTTTGTGGATAGTTGTCTCATTGGCAATCATACCACATCTTTTTTATATACAACAACAACACTCAACCCACTAAAAACTGAAGATGATTTTAGATGATTCGGAAGGGTAAGCAAATCCTGCTCCACGTGTGGCGCCCATCGTGTTGCTCATTATATCACAAAGCCGGTAAATAATAGGTCAACCAACTCATGATGGCTTCCGTAAAACTTAAGAAGACTAGTGATGATTTAAACTTCATCATTTGGAACTCTTGGTTTAAAATTGAAAAAAGTCACAAATTTCTCCTTGCTTTATATTTAACACTTCTCTCAACAAGCCAAAATTGTAATGATTTACAAAAAAGAGAAACTACCATCCTCCACATACATGGCCAAGAAAACACTGATATATATAATTTCCTATTCAGATGAATTGATAATTAGAATAAAAAAGTTTTAAGGTTTATGTATTAACTTTTTTAAGCAACTTGTTCTAATATTAACAAGACTTTAGTGAATGTACAGCTAAGAGTAGTCGGGACCACTCTTACAAAAAATGTCAAGTGAAGCTATTGCGAATTGTTCTTGGTACACCCCTAAGTTGCTAAGTTTGTTTTAATAACACTTAATAACTGACCAACATTTAAAAATGTTTTGGTGTTACCGGAATTAGTAAGAATGCTTTAAGGTAGACGTAAGAATCGTTCTTAAATCATGCACTTTTTCAAAACATTAAGGGCTGTCAATTATTATAGATAGGTCTGAGGAAGGGTCTTGTTACATTCTTAAATCTTAAGACGCCCTTTAGACGTTCGTAAGACATACGAATGCTTCTTGTTACCGGCCCCAGGTCCGCCATTCCATCTTAAGCTTCGCAGCGTTAGTTAAGCGATAAGTGAACACAACAGGGATCAAGTTTATGCCCCAGGTTAAACGTGTTTAACCTCGACACATTCTGTATGTTCCTGTCCCGAGTCAAGTAGCCTAAAATTCAGTTTGTTGTTATGTAACATATTTGTTTTTCGTTCATTATTTTGGACATGAATAAGTTCGTAAGTTTTCTCGTTTGAATTGTTTTACATAAATTTTATGTCATTTCGGGCCTTTTTATAGCTGACTTAATGCGGTATGGTCTTTGCTCATTGATGAAGGCAGTTCATTGACCTATTGATGTAAAGGAGAAGGTCCAGTAAGACCCTTGTTTGGCCCATAAATATTACAGTTTTACAAAATTGTTAAAATGTAAACTTTTAGTTATTTATTGGTCAGTAAAATGCTTCTGCTACATAAATATGGGCTGTTTTTGACAATACAATGCACATATATTGGGTACTAGCACCATTAAGTCATAATGATTTACTGAGAACTTCACAATTCTAGCATTTTAGTTAAATTTTAGACAGTTTTCTTGTAAAACGAAAGTGGCTGCATTCGTGTTCATCCTTAATATTGAAATGGAAGTTGTATTATATGATAATACATAACATATATAAAGTTGACGAGGATGAGGATGAACACGGATGCGGCCACTTTCATTTTTGAGATACAAAACATCTGAAAATTTCATTTTTTCAGCATATTTGGTAGATTTTTCATATTTCAGCTTGAATCGGTGCGTTTTATATGACTTAGTCAGTTAAAATCTTTCACTTAAACTAATTGATTCAAATAAAATAGACACCTAAGTGTTTAAAACGTGGTCAAACTGATCTTTCGTTCGATGAACCTGAAATTTGAGGCCAAAATTGGCCCTTACCGGACCTACTCAGGCCTTTCATTGTAACTTGGTCTCTTGTACAGAGTTGGCGATCAAACCACATTCCCTTATTTATATATATAAATATATATAGTAATACATATGGCATCGTCCTTGTTTTTTTTTATATACATTGCTTCAAAGTTGACCGATACGCTTAGAATTTGGCAGAAAAAGTGTGACGTTTTGGAATAACGTAATTTGGTAAACATTGATATTGAGGTACATTTTGAATTGATTGATAGATGGTTGGTCAAAGTCCGGTGGCAAATATTTCATGCATTTACAGGACGATACAGTGCAATTTGAAATGTTGTGTCTGACAAACACATTTTGTGCAGCAGTCAAGAAAGGTTAAACACTCTCTTAGTTGTGAAAATCAAAAAGAAAATCAAGATCCTGATACAATACAAGATACAGGATACTCTGTATGATGTTAACGTGAGGGTTGTGTGCGTAGTTAGTCGGGCAAACCTTGCAAACTGTATGCAAAATTTTACTCAAATACACCAAGTTCAACATTCTGTCGTCTGTGAAAAGTCATTAAAGAAAAATGATCCTGAGAATGTACACATTATATGTATGTGCACCCTCAATATAGGTTAAAAAATAAACCGGCGCAATATATTTCAAAAGGCAAAAGTTTAGCAATCTGTCGAAAAGAAAAAAAAAAGATGAGAATCTTTAGTGTATGTACTAACACCAGGTACATTAATATTGTTTAAAAGTTAAAGCTTAAAAACTGTACATAAATCTACGAAATCATCCGTATAAACCTTATGCCAAGTCAGGAATCCGATGTACAGAAGTTGTCGTTTGTTTATGTAATATATACGTGTTTCTCGTTTCTCGTTTTGTTTATGTAATGTATACGTGTTTCTCGTTTCTCGTTTTGTTTATATAGATTAGACCGTTGGTTTTCCCGTTTGAATGGTTTTACACTAGTAATTTTGGGGCCCTTTATAGCTTGTTTTTCGGTGTGAGCCAAGGCTCCGTGTTGAAGGCCGTACTTTAACCTATAATGGTTTACTTTTTAAATTGTTATTTGAATGGAGAGTTGTCCCATTGGCACTCACACCAAATCTTCCTATATCTAGTATACCAAGTGCGGGACGAACTGTCGAAGGGACACTGGTAAAACAATATGATCCCAGTATTTAGCCAAGGGTACACAATTTATTTAACATACATAATGATGTTCTATTTCATAAATTATAATAAATCATTTGGTGACAAAATATCTTTTTGTATAAGCAGTTCATAGTATTAGTGGGATGTTAATTGGGAGATCTTAAATACATATGTACGTCATTTAGTCTTTGATGGAAAGTTGTGTAATAAGCAATCATATCACTTCTCCTTATGTCATAATGGTTTAATTTTAATCAAGACAAACAAATACGTTCTAGGAGATTGAACTTTGTTGCTGTTATAGCTTAAATCTGACTATTGTTGTGAACATGTGATTTTATAATTTGACAGATTTCATACTTGCAATACTAAATATACAATGTACTTATTATCTTTCATATTCAAGAGACCAACGAATCTTTATTAAAACTATACTGTAACAGATTAGCAGTAAAATATACTTCCATTTCTTATGTACATCACTTGTATACTTTTAAGAAAACTCCTTATAAGAGATTGTGAATACTCTCGGGCTTTTTCTGCATGACGCCTTTGTGACCAAGATGCCCCCACAAAAAGGCAACTTTTCTAATCGTTTGTGGGTCGTTTTGTCTGCCCACTTTGTTAAAAGGTGCGTTTTTAACTAGCTGTTCCAGGCCTGTTCATCATGTCTAACTCAAAACACCAAAAACACACACATCCCCGAAGACCAAAGTGCAAATTAATATGAATCTAAATTGAAAATGATTTTAAGATGTCGTTATATTTCTGTCTCCCACGCGACGCGTCGATGGGAACATAGAAATACAGAGTGTACGTCCTTCCGCCCGGTCTTCTTGTATCAGTGCCGACACACTTCTGATGACATTGAGTAAAAACAAAAAGAGACTCAAAGACAAACACCAGTTAGAAATGAAAAGTATTACTTTAAATCTTCCTAGAAAAATAGTACTTCATTAAACATAAGTTCAAACAACCATGAACTAATTTGCTATATATAAAATCCAATACCACCACCCCCCCCATCCCCCCCCCCAAAAAAGGCTAACTAACAAACAAAAAATTTCAACCAAAAAACAATTAACAGTATTCAAATTCCTTCTATAGTTAAACATTTGTTTTACCAATACATTGTTGAATTACGTCTGAAAATCTTCCGTTGAATGATAAATTATTTTTCAAATTTTATAATATTTATATGATAAATTTACAAAGCTAATGATGTTGGTACCATATCATATTCATATTCAAGGTGTATTTCAATTAAATCTTGTTAATTTCTTGACACGTTAAATAAGAATTTAATCTATTTTATCCATTAAATAATGCAACACATTTGAGACAATTAAAAAACCTGATCTAAATAATAATTAAATCACAAAATTAACCGACAGCCGAGGTCAATAAATTTTGAATGACAAGCTAATTGATGTGTTTGATGGATTGATGTTTCGACAAATAGTTGTTATTACATAGCGTATCAATGGACAACTTATTGAACGACTTGTTTTTATACCTCTGTGAAGCAAAATTTAAACTCAACCGTTTAAAAAGTAAAGAAACACCATTGAAGATCGTCAAATTGCAAACAAAAGATAAGGAGCATGTTCTTGCATGTAACAAGCTACTTTCCAGTTAGTTATGGATGCATGAAATTTGTATCAAGGATGCTAGTTCTTTTCAAAAGTTTGGATACTTCCTGATATTGACACACACGAACAACTTCGAAATTAGATCTTGGACAACATGAACATTTTAACTAACCAACTGTTAACTAACAATTCATAAGCAGTTACATAATCTGTAATTCATTGTATTGTCCTGACATATCTCAATTCAGATATGATACGAGAATACATATTAACATTTTACGACGTTCATCATTTAGTTGATGCTCTTGAAAAATCTTCCTCCGGAAAGATTTTAGAGAAAAGAAAGTAGCAGGAGCCGCTTACCATGTCTCAGCACTCGATCTACCTTTGTGTAGTGTTCATGTGATTCTTTAACTCTTTCGTTATTTTACTTTTATTGTTTAAATTATTTTCTAATTAGGTTAACGTGATTCGGACATTCATTTTTTACATAAATAAGGCCGTTAGTTTTCCCGTTTGAATTGTTTTACATTGTCTTATCGGGGCCTTTTATAGCTGAATATGCGGTATGGAATTTGCTCATTGTTGAAGGCCGTACGGTGACCTATAGTTGTTAATGTTTGTGTCATTTTGGTCTTTTGTGGATATTTGTCTCATTGGCAATCATACCACATCTTCTTTTTTATATGATCGTAGATTTACAATTGTCACTAAATCATTAATATTTCAGTTAATTCACTATTGTTGGAAACCAATTTTTGTGGACTTTGTGAATATACAGTAACGACGGAATCAATGTCTAACAAATAACAAATTTCTAAAGGACTCACGTAAAACCACAAAATCAAATATCATAGAAAATGCAAGTTTAATCAACCACAAAAATTGGTATCCTAGAAAGTAAATGAATCGCTATAACATCATTAAATACCAGCTGTTTTAAAAAAATTGTTAAAATAAGGTTCTTTAACAAAGACTGTTTCCGTCTAAAAACACCCAAGGCATGCGGTCTTCCCCTTGACACATTTACTGTAGAATTTCCATCCGGCTTCAATGTTATGTGGTAAGTCTGTCAAAATGTCTGATCTAAACGAGAGAAGTTCACACCTGAAAATAAATAAAAAATGACTGCTGTGATAATGAATACACATATACTTTTAGTTTGGTGAAAAGTAAAATAAAAAAAGAATTTGTGTATAACCAAAATATTGTAAGAAGCTAAACAGATGATTTGTGGGAAAGTTTTAAAGTGCTTTACACTCTTAAGAACATACAGCACGTGATAGTAATTATTTGTAACAGAAAGAGGCGTTCCTAAATGTGAGACTTTTGAATCAAAAACCAACACATCATAATCCAAAAACAACATACGCCAGTAGCCTCATTAAATTCAATTATCTGATAAACAATAATTGCTATTAAATGCTTGTATTGGCTAATCATTTTAAAGCATTTCAATTTGTACATGCAGTTTCAAGTTATTAAAATGGCATGTTCTGATCCGAATTTGAACACGTTTTGACCTTTGTTAACAACATAAGTCATTGATTTCAAATGCACTTATTCTGTTTGAATTTATACAATATTATTGGTTGACATTCATTGAAATTCGTAAATTTATTTAGGAATTGTGCCTGATTTTGATTTTAATTTACATTTAAAGTTTTTGGTAGCGGAGTTGTCTCATTGACACTCATACCACATCTTATTATATCTATATATGTGTTACCATACTAAACAAAAATGCATTTGAAACATTATACGATATATGTGTATAAAAGGAAAAGTTAGTTGATATTTTTTTTAAACGAACCTGGTCATGGCACTGTTGTAATTAAAACCAATACAAGTCCTTGACATAACACAGCTTACAGCACACACTGATTTTGAACATTTAATATCGTCGACTACAACCAAATCAGACTTGGTATTATTCATACTACAGCTGTCAAAATATCCAGTTATTTTATCTGAAACTATGAAAAAAATGTGTTTGATTTTTTTATTCGAAATGTTTATTCCAAACCCTGAAGCATATGTTTAGGTTTTATTTTCGAACGTGAATGATCATGACTTACAATTATGGTATTTTCTGGCCTGTTATAAAACCTATACAATAAAAACATAAATGTTAAGTATTGCATAATGAACATAGTGCACGAGATTAAGCGCCTGTGCATTGGATATATCAGGTATGGCTTTTCAAAATTCTAAGGTTTGTATTCATCCAAGCCATTTGCTACAGCATAAAATTGAGAATGAAAATGAGTAATTTGTCAGTAGTTTTTGACACGAACTTGTGTTGGCTTCATGATTTTTAGGCTCTTTCAATCTGTTGGTAATAAGCCATATTTTGTATGAGTTTTTCACCTCTTAAAATTGAAAAAAACAGTTTTCATTTTGCATGTGAAATATATGTACGATTGATTGATTGATTGTTGGTTGCTTAACGTCCAGTGTCAAATATTTCATGCATATTTAGGACGAGAACAAGTTCACAATAAATACATTAGGTAGGTAGATACAATAGAGGCCATCTAGGATGATGGTCGGGGAAATTTGGACTGCCACTGGAAAATGAGGGTATATTGGATAGGAACAGAAATTTTGCCTTGCAACAGGCCACCTACGGACCCCTCAAAGAGTGGTTGCGAGGATTCTTAAAGTTCAAAAATAGTGGCACTCTCTTTACACGAGGCATCGGATTTACGCCCCCTCCCCCTCTTGACGGGACGTGACTGCGAACTTGATACATCCCGCACAGCCAAACGGACGCCCCACTTCGTCAAGCGTTTTACTGCCGGTCGGGAGAAGACCAAGTGACCATTTTTTCTATACCCCAGTCACCCTTGGGGTGGATACATGTATGAAAAAATGGTACTGCAAACAATGCTCGCAAAGAAGTCCATTGCAATATCTATGATTTGTTAAAAACCTAAAAAAAAACTTTGAACCAAAATCTAGATCGGCACAAAAAACAGCTTTAACTCATCACCTCCTCCTAAACACAATACTCTACATTGACCTTTGAATTTAGTTAAATTCCTCACAAAGCAGTTCTTTTTTATATATTTTCGCTAGAGGCTTTTTTAATAACATACATAAAGTTCAATAATATGAATGCTTCCTTCCGTTGATTCTAGTGCAAAAAAAAAGACGAAAAAATCAAAACAAAATCCAACTGTATATTGCCTATTCATTGTACTTGACAATGCATTGTGTATAATAAAAACACAGGATGAACAATTCAGAAGAGAAATGCACATAAAAATAATGCACCGTGCACGATTTTATATCGTATAATCGTAATTTTTTCCTCTCTGTCTGTTATGAAGTGACAATATGGCAGCTAATTAATTATCATGATTCGAAGCAGAAGTTTATCGATTGTCACCTCATAGTAAACAATCAACAAAGAAGCATGGATATTGAGCACGTGTATCACATGAACAATTGAATTGTTTTTTTAGTGACAGATCCATGCGCTTTGCGATCATCGGAGATTTATAAGAAGGTCACGATAAGGCCAACTTAAATACGATAACTGTCGGCGAATTGCTTCCTGGAAGCAGCAATTAAAAAAAGTAAACCTCTTTTAAATGTGGACAAATTAAAGTAATTTCTTCAGAAAAAAGTATATGAACATAAGTTTAATAATGACAATTATCCATTTTGTTATTATAACATATGCATCTTTTATTTGGGTTTTTTGAGTTTTATATGACTTCAAACAATATATACTCATCGTACATTTCATTTTTTATTATATGCACACAATTGAAATTTTTATCCCCAAGGGTGTATTGGGATTAAAAAAATAACACTTTGTCTTCTTCCTGCCGGAAGACACAGTTTTGGAGGTCAAACTGTGTTGTGCAAGAATCTTGAAAATATTTTGGGATGCTATGAATAACAAAGAAGTTAAATTCATTCAAGTGTGGACATCACAATATAGCAACTAATGACATAACAATTAATTATGTAATAATTATGTCATAATGAAATTATCACAATTTGAAAGATTATTCATTATTCTTTCCTTTGGTACCTCATTTATAACATTTAAAGAAGGATGAGTGAATTACATCAGTTTAAAGATGTCTGATTGGGGATGAAAAATCTTTGTATTGTGCTACCTTGATACAAATGAAATACAAATTTGACAATTACCTTCAAAATGTATTCTCCAATTTCCTGTTCTACCATAGTCTGTTAATACTCCAATACTCTTCACTTCAAAAGGATGCTGATTTGTCAAAATTCCCAAAACGTTGTCACCAACGAAAATGCCAGTTCCTAATTTAAGGTCTCCATCTGCCCAACTAATCCAGAACGATAGATACACTGTACAGTTATATATATCAGGGGTCAGAAATTTAACATGCTTCCTGCTTATTAGGATCTAACGAATCGTCATGGGCGATAGATAATGAACGTGTAGTAAGTTTAAATCCAATGCTAAACGCATACAGCGGTTCTGATGAGTTCTTACATCAGAACTTGACAGAAGGACATGTGCTCGACCACATCTCTTTAATTCGAACACTAACGATGTTATTCCACTAAGGTCTAGGTTATACTTATTTACGTCAATAGTATAGTCCATGACATCAGCTGTATCCCCACGCACCTACTTCACCGTTGACCTTGGTCGTTGCAGTGGTTGTTATATATACACCTTCAATATATGAATGTATTTAATTAGGTATAAACGACTATATATAATTAATATTCTACTAGCACTACAAACCATGAAAAGTCTGAAATGGCATACATCTGTACTCGACTGTTTTTTACTCGACTAGTCTGAATTGGTCTAAAATTTACTCGACATTACTCAACCCCAGACTTAACAATACTAACTGTATTATTTGTACTTTGTCCTTATCTTTGCCATTGAAAATAGTCTGAACTATTACTCGACCAGTCTGAAACAGTCTTTATCATTCTCGACCTGTACTCACCCTATTTATCAGTCTTAATCATACTGTCTGAAGGTCCAAACAATACTTGTTAGAGGGAGGGTTGGGATCCCACTAACATGTTTAACCCCCGCATTATTTATGTATGTGCCTGTCCCAAGTCAGGAGCCTGTTAATTCAGTGGTTGTCGTTTGTTTATGTGTTACATATTTGTTTTTCGTTCAATTTATTTACATAAATAAGGCTGTTAGTTTTCTCTTTGAATTGTTTTACATTGTCTTATCGGGGTCTTTTATAGGTGACATGCGGTATGGGATTTGTTCATTGTTGAAGGCCGTACGGTGACCTATAGTTGGTAATGTCTGTGTCATTTTGGTCTTTTGTGGATAGTTGTGTCATTGGCAATCATATCACATCTTCTTAAATTTTCTACGTTCCTTTATACAATTAACATAGGTTTCATGGTTACATACATGTGATATAGTGGATTCATTTATTGTGTATCAATGTTTGGATTGCTGAACTTGCATTGGATATTTAATCGTGTTTATTTGTATACAACTAATGAATTGTTTCGTGAACGTTGAATCGGTCACTGTACATGAAAACAGATATTGCATCCAATCGACTTTATGAATCCACAGTAATTTTTTATAAGAACAACTGCAACAAAAATGATTGTTAACCTTATTCAGAAAAAACATTATAATTTTGGATTATAACATGTATATTTGTAATATGTTTTATTACGGATTAAAAATTTAAAGAAATTAATAAAATTGTTCTGCAGCTGATCAGTGATGAAATATAAATTAATACCTCCTGCATAGGAAATCTCATTAAAAATATCTCCCCTGTTTACAGAAGATAAATTATAAATAACATTCATTCAAAATTCATCCTGTTTAACATTAATCGAAGCACTTTTGAGTACACTAGATAGGCTATACACGAGTTTAAAGAAAGATAGAGCTTTCTTTTCACCTGTAAAAAAACAAAAAATGTACTAAGGTAACTAAACAGTATTAAACATGTTAAAGTGCTTCTTGTTTGCCATGTCTTTAATTTTGACATAACTTATTTTTTTCGTTGAAATATATTTTCACTTCTCTTTGGTACAAATTTTCTCTTTCAAAAGGTTACGAAGGATTGCTATAGAAGTTCTATTATCATGATTATATCAAATCCTGGATAAACATGTTAAACAAAACAAAGTTTACATTTTTTAATTTATTGAGGTGCTTTTTATACTATTTCTTTTTAAAATGAAAAAACAATGTTCACTGTGCATTATTAACTAAAATTAACTGACATCATAGATCTCAACCAGGCTTAAGTTAATGGTGAAACTTATCCAGTAATCATAAAATATATATGAAACTATACAAAGTTTAATAACATTGGAAATACTAGTCACATTCTGTTTTGAGATTATTTGATCAGCTTGTTTTATTTCTATTTGAAAGGTGATGTATACATTGAGTGTTAATGATATGGTGTTGAAGATATAGTTATGTGTATTGTGAATATCTGGTTTCAATATATACTGGATACATTTTTTATTACAAACTGTAGTTCAATAATAGCCAATAGAAATACCTGTAGTAAAAACAGTTTCCTAAATTGATAAAATACAATTTATAAATCTGTTGGTAATAGGACTAAGAAAAAGTAAAAGCACAAAAATACTGCTCTGAGGAAAATTCAAAACGAATACTCCCTAAATAAATGGCAAAATCAAATGATAAACACATAAAACGAATGGACAACAACTGTCATATTCCTGCCTTGATACAGGAATTTTAAATGTAGAAAATGTGGAATGAACATGGTTTTATAGCGCTAAAACTCTCGCTTGTATGACAGTCGCATCTACTTTCGTTTTATTTACAACGATGCGTAAACAAAACAGACATAATAGGTAAAATAGTCAAAATAGGTTACAGAGTCATCACTGTGTTACAATCTTAAAACAAACAGACATTTAAAAAAAAGTACAAAAATCATCTATCAAATAAAAACCACATATTGTTTCGCGTGTTTAACGTCGGGAAATGTTAACATCACATTGGACGATTTTTTGTCGTTCATTGTATATTCAAATAAAACTTATAATTTCACATGGGCAATGGTGGTAAACAGGGTTAAGAAATCAAAAGTTAATGTAAGTTAGGATTAATTTCAGAAACAGACCGAGATTTAAAATTATCCAGAAGTTCTTTAACATTTTTAAGAATTCATTTATGGTTAATACCACTACGCGAGTAAAATGGTTTTGTCGTTTGTCGTTCAAAGAATTTTCAAATTTATGATAGAACAATAACATAATGATATATAAAATAATAATAACATACTGACGGGATCTTTTAAAGTACAGACTCTAATAAAACTGAATTGTTTGCCGCAAACTTGCAGCAGATTTGCTGCAAGCTTGCGACAAACGAAAAGTTTGCAGAAACACAGAAAATGGCATTTGCAGATGTTTGCCGCTCCTACGTCAAACTTCTGGCAAAAATTCCTGCAAGCTTGCGGCAAGTTTGCAGAAACATCAATGTTTGCCGTAAGATTGCCAGAAAGTTTAAAATAAAAAAAAATGTTTGTCGCAAGATTGCAGAAAACTTTGACCATTCAATATGTTTGTCGCAAGATTGCAGAAAACTTTTACCATTCTTTATATTTGCCAGAACATTGCAGGAATTACACAATATTGACTGGGCATGCCTAGTTAACACTTCCTGAATGCTTAAAATTTGAAATTGTGGCTAGGTCATGTTGGTTGTCTTTGGAAATGCATTTCACATATAAGAGATCAAGGAGGCATTTGGATTCAAAATGTGGGATAATCGGTATGTAATTGTGTAAGTACAAATTATTCATAGAACTGCATGTTTTAATAAAATAATTAATATTATCATCATACATAATTAAGTAAGCTAGTAACTATATATACATGTATGTGTGATTGAAAAACTTAAGCTATCATAAGTTTGAATTAGTTACTGACATACTGCACCATTATGATCATGTTTATAAAGATTAAGTTAAATTCTGTAATGCAATTATACCTGGCTTTATATTCAATACATCTTGAGATTTTACCTTTTTCAGTTTTTAATACAGGTATATTATGTCATTTGAGAATAACTCCTGCCACTTTTTCAAAACTAAAATGCATGTATGTATTTCCTCACATCTCCTGAGTTTGCAAGAATTCTTTCAATGACTGTTTGTAAAAAGACAGGAATTGACTTTTCAAAATGTTGCTGTGTAATTGGAAAGAGATAAATTGAATGTGTCTACACACATGACATTGGTATATGTGTAGTTCCTGCACGTTTCCCGCAAGTTTGCAACAAACAAATAAAAAATAAAGTTTGCATAATTACGTTTTCCGCAAGATTGCCGCAAACTACATTTGCATGGTAAAATGGTTGCGGCAAGTTTGCCGCAGGGGCTTATTTTCCGGTCAAGTTATATATGGATTCGAGCGTCACTGATGAGTCTTCTGTAGACGAAATGCGTGTCTGGCGTATATACTGAATTTAGTCCTGGAGTTTATGATGAGTTTATTTATAAGAACGAACCAAAGAAACACAAAAAGTCGCATATACAAAACACACCAGCAAAAATGAAAGATAATACCAACACAACGATGGGATATGTAAGTACCAAGCCACGTCAAATGGATATCACATAAAACAGACCAGACAGTAAAAGTAATATCAATAATTGAACAAAGACAAATAAGAGAACAATATAACACGTTGTTAAGATGATAAACAACGTCAGTACGCAGAATCTATACATGTATTATTTGTGAAGTTGATACTGAATATTTATCAACAAGGTCTTGGTACTTATGGTGAACTTTATTTTTTTTAAAAGGACGACACATTTGTTTACATACCCCGGATGCATCAACTTTCTGCTCAAACATGTCATTTAAAGGATACAATTGATACTACAATTTATACAATGATATAGATATTTATAGCAAAACTCAACATACCATCAGTTTTATACGTTAGTACACAGAAAAGTAGAATTTTAAACATCTGATCTGTCTTGAAAATCATTTTCACTATGTTCATAGGTCCCGGTAAACGTCTGTACATTAATGCCAACTGTACAGCAATCATGTCTCTCTATATTCTGGATACTTATTTATCATTGATCATTTTGTTTTAACCTTAACGAAAACGTCAGTCTCATATTTTTCTTTTGATAATAAACTTAAATTATTCATATTAATGTGTTACACCTGAAACCAGTGTCGTGGTGTCAACGGGAATATAGATCAAAAGTTTTTAACCTAAATGAACAACCATTTCATATTTTTCTTTTGAAACATTCTAACAATAAACTTAAAATATTCATATTAAAGGGAAAATTCACGATTTTTTACTTATGGTTTAAATATGTTCATTATGACATAATATATATATTCACAAAGTTTTATCGCTATATGTGCAGTAATAAAGGAGAAATTCAATATTTAATGAAAAAATATTAACTACTTCCTGTAGGTCGTGACGTTTTCTCCTGGTTTTTGCATGCCGGGATTTAAAATACAATCATTAAAAGTCTTGGTTTTTAATCATATTTTAACGTAATCGTAAGCGCGCCGATGACTTATGCTTTATCTAAATAACCATCCGATAATAAGAAGATAAAACGCACAGGCGTTCAATTGTACATATTCATGAGATAAATTTTCTATGTTAAACGTATATATTCGAATTATTTTTGTAGACAACACAAAAAGTTATAAATTTATTTTTAATTAATATATTTTCGGACTGATAAGGTGAACAAAGTAAAGTACAATAATCTGTAAAGACAGTATGTGTGGTGTACTCTTATTGACCTTTTACTATATCTGCTATGACTTGGTTGATACGTTGTGTGTATTCACGGTTCTGTGGCAATACTCTTAGATGGCTTGTTGAAAGGTAAATTGTTATTTGCACTTCGGTATTTAACCACGCCTCTCGGGCACACTTTGCCAGGTGTGACTGTCTATTCGGATCAGTGAATTATAAGACAAGGGAGCATTCAATACACATATTTAAAATATATATTCAAGTTGGTGACAAATAAAAATTGATCGCCGTAGAATTATTTAATTATGTTTGGTGCTATTATTTATTTGAATTCAAATAAGTTAATTTACTAAGAAATACACAATTTTCGGTTAAAGACGGGAAACTTAAATCATATGTCCGATTGAAATGATTTACACCTTTTGTCCTTGATTGATGTCTAATAAAAAGGAGAACTTAGAAATTATAAATAGCTTTACCAAAGTATTTTTATTTGTCTTTATTAGGCAAATAAATGAATGAGAACACTTAGATTTAGACTTTTTAAAAGCCACGTATAAATTAATAACTGGAACTCACTGAAGATAACTCTACCGAAGCGGAATATAATATGAACGAATAAAGAAAAAATATTTTTCTACTTGAGAAGTTTAAAAAAATTGACAGCAAATTTAAGGTCTTCTTGGAATGGAATCGAAAAATTACGAATAGATATTCTTTATCAAGTGTGAAAAACGTCAACCAAATTTAATCATAATCGGGGACGCCCTTATTAAAATAGTCTTCGTCTCACAACGTATAATACTTAATAACTATTTGACCAAAGATGTTTAAAAACAAAAGACAGCGAATTTAATGTCATCTTTCCCTATTTTTGAATGTAATTATAAGTCTGTTCAACTGGCAAGAATACCCCTAAAGCGGACAAATATCTGACAAGCAGTTTATTCTTTAAATTTGCTGTCATTGAATATCAAGAGAGAAAATAAATCCCGAAAATGATTTGAAACTTTAATACTCAATAGCTTTCCTAGAAAATATTCACATCCCTCGGGGATTATTAGTGTACGTCCAGTTGCCGATGATATGACGGAACAATTGTGGTGATGACGAATTTCTTTCTTTATTCGAGAACAATCTAATTGATATATAAATCTGTGATTTTACTATGTGCATAACTTCGATGAACCAAAGCAAGTTATAGATCGACCTGTATTTAAATCAAATTGGTCCTCTTATTCTTCTTCTTTTGGTATACAATAGTCTATCGAATTGGATGATTACATACTGTTGGTATACGTGGACTAGTCTATTTACAAAACTTTTACACAATTTGCACAAAATGTATGTTTTTTTCTTATGTTCAATGTATACATGTATATATTTTAAATTGCGCTGTAGTTCCGTAACTTTCTATTCGGGCGTATGAACGAATCGTCGACAAGTGCGCACATTTTTTTAATCAACATTTCTGGAATGATCCAACTATGTCCTTTACTATTGACAACGAGTAAATATTACATTTGCCCAGAGACGTATAATACAATTATATGTCTCTGATTTTCCCAAATTAACCCTTGGAAAAAATACGTATATTTGTATATCTTCAATTTTTTTTTTTTTTGTATCATTTTTTTTTTTATAAATAATATTCTTTACACCAGAAATTTTATTTATAAACAAGCGTATGAGTTAAGTAATGACTTGTATATTATATCACTTTCGGACACGCAAGACAGAGATGTATATTATACATGCACCTGATAGTTCAAAATGGAAAGTTATAAGTTATCGGCCGTGTACACTGATCAATACCTACAGAAGTGAAACGATGCATGAACTTGCAAGCCCGACAGGAAATCGCTTGAATACCTGGACGTGTCACCTTACACCCCTCACAATACCTTTGGGAATAATCTTTTTTAAAAGTGGCGATGCCTGTAATCCTGATAATTATAGACCAATAGCAGTTTTGCCTTGTCTCTCTAAAATCATAGAACGACATATAGCGAATAGTTTGTATATATTTTTAAATAGCAATGACCTTCTTAATACTACACAGTCAGGTTTCAGACCTAAGCATTCGTGTACTACTGCACTTACTAAATTAGTAGATGAATGGTTAGCAAATATAGATAATGGAGAGATAAACGGAGTTATATTTTTAGATTTAAAGAAAGCTTTTGATCTGGTTAATCATATAATTTTATTGAAAAAACTTGAATATTATAATGTTTCAAATAGTACACTAGACTGGTTTAAGTCATACTTGTTTGAACGAGGTCAACAAGTTAAGGTCAATAACGTCATGTCTAATACTAAATGCATAAAAACTGGTGTACCACAAGGTTCTATCATGGGCCCTCTGTTATTTATTTTATATATCAATGATTTACCACTTAATATAGAACATTCATTAATAGATTTATATGCAGATGATTCTACATTACATTGTAGAGGTAATGATGTAATTCAGATAGCTTCTAACCTTCAAAATGATATTCATGTTATTGAAAACTGGTCCGCATGCCGATTCAAGTTTTTTTTCTCATTGATGCTTTCTTTTGCATATTGTAATCAGATCTGGATTCAAACGCACGTGTCAATCAATGAAAAGAGAAAGGAAATACAAAAATCAAAATGTCAAGCCATCAGTTGTTGTTGTTACTGCTCAATACCGAGGACATGCAATCATTGAACAAACGGCTATCCGTTCATCATTTATATTCGAAGATATCTTTTATGAAGCCAAACGGGTCAAGTCTGTCAATATATCGTTTGATGATATCAAACACATACAAATTTGACAACAGCCGTCGCCGTTGGCATCACCTATCATAGTCCGAAATTATTCTGACGTCCAACGGCTGTTTTGCCAGACAAGCTGAACAGCCATTTGACGTCAGAGATATTTCGGACTACACATATCAATGTTGGCATTATTTCTGTGTTGGGAGAGTTAAACTGTAAATTTGTGAATTTTAAAATAGAAAGAACCACCTCCGATCTTAACAATAATCTAAATGAATTACCAATAGGTCCCCCCAAAAAATGTGTTTGCAGTGTGTATGAAAAAACAATAGAACCTCCTAAATAAAACAAAACGGCAAGGAGAAAATGATAGGCCCAGAGAGACTGTTGTGTGACCTTATTGGCCTGGCTAGTACTATAGAGTGTGGGTGGTCTTCAGATACTTAAGAATCAGGGACAATTGTGCAGATTTGACCTTAAAATGCTTTGTGGTATATAGACAACATCCGTGAAAGACTGCAATTTACTGTGAAATATGAAAAAACAATAATCAAAATCAAATATATCCAATATTAAAAACAATATTCATTCCTATTACTGTAAACCGGGAAATTTTCGCGCCGTCTTTATTTCGCTATTCACTTACACGTTCCAAATTCGCGCCGTTTTGAAATCGCGATTTCCCAGTGACCTAGATAAATATTTTCATAAATGATTTTGAAAGTGAACAGCTTTACATATATCTTAAATCAAATGATAAAATTAATCAGAAATCTTTTGTTTTCGGTTCATTAATGTCAAATGTAGATTAAAAGTTTGGCATTTTTCAATGCTCGTAAAACCACATACACAATAATAGAAAAGTAAACCTAATTTGGAATGAATTAAAATAAAAAGCTGTCAGGATAAATGCTAATTAATCGATCTTTTGATATGATCAATCCTTGTAGTAGATTCAACGAGGTGATACCTTTATTGTAATGAGTGTTGTTTACATAAGAATATGTTCGCTTCAGTGAAATAACTGATTTGAGTTAAAGACATGACTTTTAACATTGCTTTGCATTAAGAGATACAGTTATAATTTAAATTATATAGTTGTCGTCTTTAAAAGCAATGTTATACAGTAGTCCTATACATATTCTATTCATATACGTAGATATGAGAAGATGTGGTATGAGTGCCAATGAGGCAACTCTCCATCCAAGTCACAATTTGTTTAAAAAGCTTCTGCATTAAAATGTAAAACAAATTGTAACCTGTGCGTGTGCTTCAATAAGATAAACACATAAATCGCTAAAACTGCCCTTTTAGTAAATGACGGTCTCATCTGTAGCTACTGAGGATTGTTTAGGCATAGGTTATTTTACATTAAAAATGTATACCACACCGAGGGATGTCAGGATTGGTCAAATGAAATACCGACCGTAAAAATAAAGAGCTGGAATGAAGAGAACACTTAATCATGATGAATATATATATATATGTCAAACAGATCAACAAATTCAAACGTGATGGTGTGCAAATTAACCACTCTTCAATTAGACCCTCTACAAAATCTAAGAAAAAGCCTCGAAATCGTAGATTTATAAGAAAAAATCGATTTTTGATTTTTTTTTTAAACGAACCTGGTCATGGCACTGTTGTAATTAAAACCAATACAAGTCCTTGACATAACACAGCTTACAGCACACACTGATTTTGAACATTTAATATCGTCGACTACAACCAAATCAGACTTGGTATTATTCATACTACAGCTGTCAAAATATCCAGTAAATATGTCTGAAACTATGAATAAAAACATTTTTTAGGCTTGGATCAGCATCTCAAAAACTTACGGGTCTACACAACATATACTATACACACAACACAAAAAACAAATGACAGTCACAATAC
The DNA here is from genome assembly GCA_019925275.1 of Mytilus edulis. NCBI lineage: Eukaryota > Metazoa > Mollusca > Bivalvia > Mytilida > Mytilidae > Mytilus > Mytilus edulis. The sequence goes on from CM034361.1 coordinate 63,612,705, forward strand.
AAGTACATGTAACTTACTCAAACAGAAGGTACAAAGACCTATCTTATAAAAAAAACCATGGAAAACATACCTTTAAAAGATAAAAGGCAATTGTACCCTGTACAACAAGACAAAGTCTAGACTTATAGTTTTAGCGGAAATGACAGTTATATGATTCGTCTTTCTTCAAAATATTTTACGCAAAGTCGTAAAATAACTACATGTATCATTTGTACTTTAACAGTGGAGTCGGAAACATGTATCATTGTACTTGCTTTTCATACAGGCGGGGAAAAGGAAGGAGGGGCAAAATACATGAACTATTGTTATATTCAAATCGCATTGATAAACGTTTAAAACTCTAAATAAGTTGAAATATTAAAGAATATTTTCCAATAAAAAGATAAACAAAAAAGTGACAAGCCTCTGTGTCTATGACTATATCAAGGCACATTTCTGATTTTTCAATCTTTAACTCGCATCATGCTTTGGTACCTGGTGGATAAAAAGTATTCGTCCGATTGGCTATCATACAACATCTTTTTTTACATACAACTTCTCCGATAACGATGTTGTAATACCTATTCAGGTTGAACTTCAATTTAAATATAAAAAAGAAAATGTGGTATGATTGCCAATGAGACAACTATCCACAAAAGACCAAAATGACACCAACACTAACAACTATAGGTCACCGTACGACCTTCAACAATGAGCAAAGCCCATACCGCATAGTCAGCTATAAAAGCCCTGATAAGACAATGTAAAACAATTCAAAAGAGAAAACTAACGGCCTTATTTATGTAAAAAAATGAACGAAAAACAAATATGTAACACATAAGAAAACGACCACCACTGAGTTACAGGCTCCTGACTTGGGACAGGCATATACATACATAATGTGGCGCGGTTAAACATGTTAGCGAGATCCTACCCCCCCCCCCCCCTAACCTGGGACAGAGTGGTATAACAGTATAACATAAGAACAAACTATAAAAATCAGTTGAAAAAGGCTTAACTCATCAGATAAAAAAAATACAAGTGAACGTGGCCGGGTAGGCTTATATGTGGAAGTTTTAGTCCTTTCGGTACCAAGCGTGACCTGTAGAATTTAATTACTATAATTTTTAATTAGTTAATTATGCAGGTTGCAAATCTGGCAGAATCTATCAATGCAAATGCCTATATATTCAAATAACTATTCAAAGTGTTAATTCATAAATTAATAATCATTGTAAAGAATGCTACAAAAATATGATGGGATCAAATGTAAAAAGAAATGTTGACGTAAATTCCTTTTGGCAAGAGACGCACACTCATTTCACGATTGTATCAACTAAACAATGCACACAAGTTATGGACTAGTACTGGACCCGTATTAACTAGCATTGGGAATCGCATGTCATTGTCCAGATACATTTGTACTAGCAATAGCGGTTTTTTTTTATTGTAATTTTGTGTGTGGGGGGGATGTTGTTTTTTGTTCGTTTTTTTTTTTGGGGGGGGGGGGGGGGGGGCTGTAAAATACTGCTTTCCTGTGATGCATCAAATTATTAGGGTCTAGTTTGTTAGGACAAGTTATGCGCTCGAAAAAACGGCAGTCGCTATTTTCATCAACTAAGATAAATATTGAGATGCCCCTGATCACTATTACAATTTTTCAGTAAAAAAAAATGTTGACACACATCATATGCTATGAGAATTCAAAGACGATTCAAGTAGATCAAATTAAAAAAATAACCGAGCGTTCCGAGAAGGATCAAAAGTAAAATATATATGATAAAAGAGGGTCTACAAAAGGAGGGAGGTGGGTGTTCTTTTATTCTTAATATTATTTACGCCATAGTTTTCTGTATTCTATACAAATTTTGCATGTTATTCTCTATTCTTTATATTCTAGAGGCACACCATTCTTTATTCTTAAACTGTTAGCCTATCTTTTTCTCTTTCTATTCTTTTTTTTATTTTCAATGCAGTTTCGTGTTCCCCTGCAGGTGGGCAGTTTTTCTTCGTATTCCAAATAAAATTAACGGTACCAATTTTCTTGCACCAGATGCGCATTTCGACAATACATGTCTTTTCAGTGATGCTCGTGGCCAAAATATTTGAAATCCAAAGCTTATATAAAAGATGAACAGATGATAATCCAAAAGGTCCAAAAAGTATAGCCAAATCCTAAAGGAATCAGAGCTTTGCAAAACTGTGTACTAATATCAAGAAACACGATACCGAATGGCATTTCTCCCGATTCCTAAATTTCTTAACACACTTTTACTTTTAATCGAGTTACATCGGAATGAAAAAGATATTTAAAATTGAGAATGGAAATGGGAAATGTGTCAAAGAGACAACAACCTGACCATAGAAAAACCAACAGCAGAAGGTCACCAACAGGTCTTCAATGTTGCGAGAAATTTCCGCACCCGGGGGCGTCCTTCAGCTGGCCCCTAAACAAATACATGTATATACTAGTTCAGTGATAATGAACGCCATACTAATTTCCAAATTGTACACAAGAAACTAAAATTAAAATAATACAAGACTAACAAAGTCTAGTGTTGTAAACTACATGTTAGTGTATATAAAGCAATCTATGGAATTGTGAAAATAAGGTCCACATTGGTCAATCATATACTTATAATATAGAATAGAATAGAATAGAATATTTTTATTTGCCAAATTAGGGCCCCAGGAGGGC